>VZUI01022509.1:0-54529 GCA_013401135.1 Cettia cetti
TCCCAGCCCATCCTGGAGCTCCCAGCCCATCCTGGAGCTCCCAGCCCACCCTGGAGCTCCCAGCCCAGCCCTGGCCAGTCTGGAGGGCTCTCACAGTTCGTCCTTCCCCAGAGCATTTGCAGAGCACCACCAACCCCTTCCTGCTGTGGCCACAGACACAGAGCTCTGCACTCTCCCCATGTTCCCCACCCTGCACATTGCTCTGGATGCTTTCTGGACATCTCCCTCAGCAGTGCCCACCCAAAGCATCTCAGAGCCCTTTTCCAGAACCCCCATCCATAAGGAGAGGAGTCCTTACCTTGAAAGATCTTTTTTGCTCCTGCAAGGGGGGCAATACTGTTTTCCCAAACACATATTCATTACTGGGGACCAGCTTACCAGGCCATGCCAAAAGCTCTGCATCTCAGCCTTCCTCCCTGCTCACTGCATCATCATCTGCCAGCTCCACTGGCAATTATTTAATGCTTCCTTTGGCAGAAACATAAAAACCCTCCAGGCAGACAGAGTGACAATCCAGCCCACCCAACCTGTGCAACACTGGCTTTGTATTGTTCCCCTTCCTCAATAGATTTTGTGCTTCCAAGTCAAATGTCTTGCAGATGTCTAAGTGTGTTATGTTAACACTGTTACCACTATCACCCAAACCTGTAATCTCATCAAAAAAGATATCAAGTTAGTTTGACAAGATTTGTTTTCCATCAGCCCATGTTGATTGGCATTAATTATATTACCTTCCCTTAATTCTTTATTAATTGAGGCCTGGATCTGCCACTCCATTATTTTGCTGAGGATTGATGACAGACTGACAGGTCTGTAATTACCAGGGCTGTTCTGTTTCCCTTTTTAAATATTTGCACATTAGCTCTTTTCTAGTCCCCCAGAGCTTCCCCAATATTCCAGGAATTATTAAATACCAGCATTGGCAGAGCTCCTCAGTCAGTTACCTGAAGCCTTGTACAGACAAGCTCAGCCTGATGGCTTAGAGAGACAAATATGAGAAGAGAAACTTTTCTGGGTTAAGTGCTGTACATAAAGCCCTGATCTTTCCAATGAATGTTGGCACTTTCAAATGCAATGCTCTCAAATGTGGAGCTTCACCTGAAAGCCACACAATGTCCCCAGACAAGGCTCCAGAGCTTCTCCCAGTGGTGTTTATGTGGGAATGGACTGGGAGCAGCTTTGAGGAGGATGTGGGTGCATGAGAAGCTGAACATGACCTGTCCATGTGCACTGGCAGCCCAGAAACCCAACTGGATCCTGGGCTCATCCCACTGAGAGGGCAGCGGGAGCGGGGGGATCCTGTCCCTCTGCTCTGGTGAGACCCCACCTCAGAGCTGCCCCCAGCTCTGGGGACCCCAAAGCAGGAAGGATGTGGAGCCTGGGGTGATCCAGGAGGCCACAAAGATTCTCCAAGGGCTGGAGCGCCCCTGCTCTGGAGCCAGGCTGGGAGAGTTGGGGGTGCTCACCTGGAGAGGAGAAGGCTCCAGGGAGAGCTCAGAGCCCCTGGCAGGGCTAAAGGGGCTCCAGGAGAGCTGGAGAGGAACTGGGGACAAGGCATGGAGGGACAGGACACAGGGAATGGCCCCCACTGCCAGAGGGCAGGGCTGGATGGGAGATTGGGCAGGAATTGTTCCCTGGCAGGGTGGGCAGGCCCTGGCACAGGGTGCCCAGAGCAGCTGTGGCTGCCCCTGGATCCCTGGCAGTGCCCAAGGCCAGGCTGAACAGGGCTTGGAGCAGCCTGGGACAGGGGAAGGTGTCCCTGCCATGGCAGGGAGGTTGAAACAAGACAGTTTACAAGGTCCCTTCCAACCCAGACCATTCTCTGGCTGTGGATGACTCTGTCTCCTCATCTCTGGGGATTTTTTCACCCACATCTGTTACCATGTAAATTACTCCTTGTCTTTTCCAGCCTTCATCACCTCTGCCTGCTTTTTTCCCTTCAAGGAGAAGTTCCCTGCAACAGCAGCAGCAGCAGCAGCAGCAGCAGCAGCAGCAGCAGCAGCAGCAGCAGCAGCAGCAGCAGCAGCAGCAGCAGCAGCCCCCGGGCCCTGGCAGGCAGGAGAGGGAGTGACTGAGGCTGGTGTTGGGAGCACCTGCCTGCCACACCGAGCTGGGTGTGTGATCTGGGCAGCCTGACCTCGTGCTGTGATCCCCTGCTGTTACAGGGGCAGGAAGCCCCCAGACACCATTAACACTTCATCAGAGGATAAAGAACTGTGACTTGTGGGTGAGAAGGGTGGTGTTAAACAGGATAGAGGCTCAGCCTGGCAAACAGGGAGCATTTCGGGGCTGGGAGGGCACAGGCAGAAGGAGCCAGCTCAGCATGGCAGCAGCTGAGCGTTGTTATTTTCCTGTGGCTCAGCCCCCCCGTGCTCATCTGCCAACAGAGCATTGTGTGGACTGGCAGGGCAGAGGGTCCCAAACCCCACCCCAGGGAGTGGCAGGGGTTGTGTTCAGCGTGTGCTCCCGTGTCTCTTGTGCTGGTGGGGTTATCCCACAGATTGCAGGAGGCTGTGGTTCTCAAGCACCTTGAGGTGTCAGTGACACAGCTCCAGACCTGCAGCCCTGGCTGGGATCCTCCTTTGTAAGGGAAAGACCAAAGCATTGTAAGGGCTTGGCCCATGCTGAGCCCCAGATCCCATCAGCTGAGATGGGACCCTGGCCTGCAGAGAGAGGTGGAATCACCGAGGCTGGAAAAGCCCTCAGGGAGCACTGAGTGAGCCCTTAACCCAGCACTGCCAGGCCCACAGCTAAACCCTGTCCCCAGGGGTCACACCTACATGCTTTTTGAGCACTTCCAGGCATGGTGACTCCACCCCTGAAGCCTGTTCCAGTGCTTGGCGACCCTTTCAGTGAAGAAATTTTCCTAAATATCCAACCTGAACCTTCCCTGGTGAAGTTTGAGGCTGTTTCCCATAGCTGAGCCCCTGCATTCCAGCAACCCCACCTCAGCTGTGCTGTGGGGACCCCAAGGCTGAGCTCCAGGGACACCTCCCACCACACCTGGGTGCTCAGAGCCTTCCACTGACCTTTCCCCAGTTCTGCCCCTTCACCACCGAGCCTTAGGGGGAAAAGGCTGGAGGGAAGGAACTGCTGAGACTATTTCCATGGGGACTGAGAGAGGGACAGCACCTGTCAAACTCACTCTCCAGGGTCAGGGATGAGCCCAACAGCAAAATGCAAGCAAAATTCTGGTTCTAGTGGAAAAATCCCTGCTCTATTGGAAGGTGCCCCTGCCCATGGATGGTTTTTAAGGTCCCTTCCAAGCCCAGCCATTCAGTGATGTGCCTGGAGGAGTAGGGGTGCCCTGGCACTGGGAGAGCAGCTGGGTGTGCATGTGCTCCATCGGTGCTCCCGCAGCTCTCAGCTGGAGAAATGTCTGTAAATAACATCTTCAATAAACTCCTTTTTTTTTTTTTTTTTTTTTTAAAGTACATTATTTTACGGATAAAGAACAAGCCTGATAATTCAGTGAACATGTTTGCAAATAATCTATCCCATTAATTTCCAGCCTGTTTTCTGAATGTGTTATTTAGTGATTTTGCAAAACCCATTTGTAGAGGAAGGGAATTGATGCTCATCCAGGCATAACACCATAGTGCCATCACCAAAAGCTGGGGCCAGAACTCCATGGAATGGGCACTGGGAGGTAATTAAACAGCAGCAGATCCTGACCCCCCCTCTTTTATAGCCTGTGGGGGTATAAAACTCAATAAAATTGTCACAGTCCCTACCTGTGTATTGGAAAGACAGGGAGAACCAGCTGTGGAGGGAGGGGAATAGAAAAGGGGCAGATGATAAAACCTTCGTGGGTGAAGGTGAGGGACTGAGGGGCCAAGATGCTGCTGGGAGCTGAGAAGGGTCTGCAGCAGCCCTGGAGCCCATCCAGAACAATTTCCTTAATCTGGATTTCTGCCTCCACACTCAAGGTGGTTGAGGAGCAGACAAACTGTCCCATGGAGCATTTTTGTTGCATTATTTGTGTGTAATGGTGAGCAAAGCCATCCCAAACAAGGGGAAAACATCTTTCAGTATCAGACCTGTTTATCCATCAGATTTTCTTTAATTTTTGTCTTTCACCTTTTAATCCCAAAGACACTGGTGAAACATGGAGTCAGAGGTCAGTGTTAAAACCTACAGGAAGTACCCCAATAAACAGAACTTGCTGCTTCCCAAGGCTGGGGTGAGGCACCACGTGTGCTGTGGGGCTAGAGGTGGCCCCTGGCCACATGTCTGAGGTGCCCTCTTGTCCATGAATGGGAATTCAGGATCCTGCTCAGCTGTGCCCTCCGTGGGGCCATCACCTGCCCAGCAAAGCCATCCACAGCTCAAGGATGAGGCATGAATAAATTCCTGACAAGCAGAGATCTGAGGTCTTGTAAATAACCTTAGGCATTAAAAAACAAAAGGGAAAGCAGGAAAAAACCACTAAAACCAGAAAGTTTTTCCCATCTTCAGCTCGACAGAGATTCTTTGGGGAGTTTGCTTTTCCTGGTGAGTTACCACATCCTTGAAGTTATTAGATGTTTAACATCCTGTGTTACAGCTCAGCCTCCTTTTTGAACTGCTGGGATGGGCAAAATTTCTGCTGCAGGTGGGTTGGAGGCCAATGATTTGATTTAATTTTTGTGGGAGCAGCATGGGCAGGGCCAGGGGTGCTGTGCTGTGTGTCCTTGCTAAGGCAGGGTCACACCGAGCCCCTCCCCACCCTGCTCCCCAGGGAGAGCACCCTGGGACACCCCTGGGCACCACTTGGTGACAACCATGGGACTGTGCCCAGCCTGGCAGGGCAGCAAGAAGCTTCACTTTGGCTGGAGAAGGTGCTGGATTGTGTAAATCCAGGTGTTTGGCTTCTCAGGGGGATAAAAACTGACGTTGGCAAGAGCAGCTCCAGCTCCTGTGGGACCCATGCCACCCATGGCTGTGCAAACACTTCCCCATCCCAGTGCTGGCCTCCTCATCTCCCCCAGCATTTATTGCCCCCTCCCTGTGCTCGTGCAGCTGATTGAAGCCTTTCTGCACTCCCAGTTTCCCTTTGCTTTATGTCTCTCCTGGCTCTTTTCACACATTTTAGATATTGCATTCACATAAAGCAATAGACTCACAGGTAATGAGAGACCTCCACGTTTTATTGCATCGAGCATTAAAAAAAAAAGAAGGAGAAGAAGGCAAAAAGAAGCAATTTTAGAACACAACAGGAAACTGGGAAGACTAGATAGAAAACTCATCCCAGTGGGATTAAACTCTGTGAATGAATTTTAATAGGGTGGGGTTTTTTTGATTGCGAAGTCTAACAGCCCACTTTTCAAGCACCTTAAGAAACACTGCAGCATTAGAAAGAGTTGGGTCCCCAGTGCTGATCCCACATCTGCACAAAACCCACAGCTCCTCTGCACATCTGCAATGAGCTGCCCCCTTTCTGCCCCCACTCAGTTTCCCTCTGCAGCCAGATATTGCTGGGATTATTGTGTTAGTTTGTAATAAGTGTTCCATAAGAGCCTCTTAGTACCAGGAATACAGGCATGCAGGGAGGGAGGATGGCTCTGTGGCTGAATATGTGTTGGGAGACTGTAGGATTTTCAAAGCCCAGCTCTGCTGGAGCAATTTGAGACACAGCTGAAGCTCCAGCACAGCAGTTCTCCAGCAGCACAGTGATGCTCCTGCCCTGCAAAGGGGAACCCCTGAGAACTGCAGGGTGTGCCATGACCTTGCTGCATCACACAAACTGCTACCAGGAGGCAGAGTCTGTCATCTTCCTGCCCTAATTGCAGCAAATGCTGGACACCCTTAAAATAGGTGTGAAAAGCCCAAATGACTCTGTAAATACAAAATTAATTGCAGGAGGGAACAGGGAAGGGAAACTTGAGTGCCAACTCCAGCCACGAGAGCCAGGTGCTGTAACTTCTGTTCTGATCCTGACAATGGCAAACCCATCCCATTTCTCAGCCAGCCAATACAACTGCAGCTGCTCTTCCAAGTTACAGGCAGGCCAAAATCTACATAAATGTAGAATTGAAGCCATACAGACACAGGAGGTGCTCACTTAGGTTCCAGCAGCAGCATTAACCTGAGCTGCTGCTCTGCCTGGGCTGTGCAAGGCACTTTATTAGATTAAATGCAGTGTATTAAGGGAGACCAGGGGAGCAATATTTAGTCCAGCAGCATCTCTGTCCTCTTGGGCTTCCTCATGATGGATAATAAACACCTCAGAGTCTCATTTATTTCCTTCTAACACCCAGATAGACACTCAGTTCCTGGAGGTGAGATATGCCATGTTAAATGAGGTTTGGGTCTGCCCAGGACTGGGTTGCCACAATAACAAGTGTTCTTACTGCCAGTCCTCATTTAATCCTGGTAACAGCAGGGATTCAGGCCATCACAAACACTTCCTTCCCTCCCAAAACATATAACCCCAAGTGGTAAACCAAGAGTAAAGCATAACCCCATTAAAGGCTTGATTCTCTCCCCTGGGATTACACGCCGGCACTGGGGAGCTTGATCAATTGAGCCTTGAGGTTTAATCAATACGTGCCAACAACAACATTACTGCATTCCAGCAATGCTCTCCATTCATCACCTTGAGTAACTCCACTCACCCAGCAGACAGAGGCACTAAAGCAGCAATTAAAGCCTCTGGGGGAAGTCTGAATGCAGCTGGTGGCTCCTGGGACAGCCCTGTGTGTTCCACGCTCCCAAAGGAGCTTCCACCTCCGGCTCAGGTCCCTCCCTCAGTGCCAGGCTGTTGATTAGATGGATATGGCAGGACTCAAATGCAACAGAAGACATTTCAATTAAAAAAATGATCGTTATTTTGTCTTGCACGTTGTGTCACCAAAACATTTTGGATGGCGTGCCACGCTCGGCGCCGCATTTGCATTTCCATCTGATCAGACACGGAGGACACGTGCCAGGCTCGTGTTTACATTCCAGATAGAGTCACATATCCCAGCAATCTCATTAACCTGCTGCCCTGGAATTAAACAAAACCACCTGGAAAGGCAGTGCTTTCCTCCCTGACGTGCACCATAAGACACCTTCGGAGCTTCCCAGACAGGCTTCATCACAGAGGGGTGAGGATTTTTGTTCCTTGGAATACTTCCCAGGCTTTTTCTGGCCAGGGAGTCTCAGCACAAGTGTTGAAGTTCTGAAAGAGCTACAACTGTGTCTGTACATATGGACAGACTTTGGGGACAGCCAGCAAGGTGAAGGGGTGGCTTTAGGTGGAGCAGGTGAAGAGGAAAGCACAAAAAATATTCACACTTGACAAGGGCTGAGCCTCAGCTGATGAGAAGCTCAGGCCTCTCTGCTCTTGAGGACATTGCTGTCCCCTTGCTACTCGAGGTCAAAGCCACGTTGTCAGTGCAGCCCCCAGCCCCTCACAGGCACAGAGCTGGTGCCCTCCTTGCCCTGGATATGGACAAATAGCAGAGATTCTGCTCTCCTGTCCCTATGGGCAAAAGGGCCAATCTCCCCCAGAAAAAGCCCTTTATAAACTTGCCAAATAGAGACAAAACCATCCCTTTTTGGCTCTGAGGAATGCAGCAATCTCAGCTCCAACTCTGAGGTTTACATTTGTTATCTACACACATCCTCCTTTCTGAAACAAAACCCTAAAGCTGCTTACAGGAGACAACTGCCAAAAACTTTTATCACTGTCACAGACTTGTTTGCCAGGAACAGACAATATTGCCCAAGTAGCCATGAGTGGATCAAAGAGGATGAGCAGCAGCACACAGATCTGGGAGAAGCTCCAGCAGGATTCTGGGATCCAACTTGTGGGAAAGGATTTGATCTTATTGGTCTCAGCTTCCCCAGCTGGAAGTGGAAAAAAGGAATTGCTCCAAACCCAAGATGGGCAGGTACAAATGCTGTGTCACAATGGATGAGACTGGCAAAAATTAAACCATTCTATACTTGCAATTCTCTCTTCTAGAGATGCAGAAGATGAAGAAAAGCCAAATATATTATCTGGGAAGAAAGGGTTACTTTTCAATCGAAAATTAATGCACTGAATTCTGAATTAACATGTGGGATAATTAAAACCATCTTTCCAATGAATTTATTATAGGATATACAAAGCTAATTATAAATTCTCTGTTGCTTAATCCCTTGCAGTTTGCTAATGCAGCGTTGAAATCTCTTTGGCCACACTTGTTTAAATTATTCATTAGACACAGCAACAGTTGTGAACTGTAATTTAAATTGGCATCTCATGAATATTCAATCAATACAATAAACACTGGAATGTTTTACTGCACACTGCTCAATAGTTTGTGCTGGAGCTTGTGTTGACACATTTTTATTAACTCTTTATAAAGGTGTTACCTATTTATGTCACTGATTACAATGAGAATAAAAAGTCCCACTCATAAATATTTGTGTCGTTTTCTTAAGAGAGACAATGCAATTAGGCAACGCTTCAAAAGTCATAATTAATATTGGGTGGCTCTCCTTTCCCTCCTGGTTGCCTGGAACACGTGGACTGGCAGCATTTCAAAGCCTGGCACGTGTGGCCACGTCACAGCTCTGGCACCACAGCTTTCCCAACTGCCCAGACCGAACTCGGGTGACACCTGTGGGGTGACCCTGAGTGTGAGCTGGCACCCCAGCAGCTGTGCTGTGCCCTGCTCCCACTGCACAGGAGACAGAAGCACAGAGACAACTGCAGATGCTGGGAATATTTGCTCTCTGCTCTCCAGCCTTTGGTCAAAACTAGGAAATAAAATGCAACCACCATAAAATCCCTACATGTGTCAGCCTGATGGCTCTGCAGCACCTTATAGGCTTTTAATGGGGCGTTTTTTAGCAGCAGCCCTAAAAAGTCATTCTCAAGAGGCTGTGCAATTTCGTGTGGGTTTCTATTTTAAGCCTGAACGTTTTCATTTCAAAGCGAGATCCCGCTCTGACCAGAGACTGTAAAAATGACATCGTGAGACTCGGTGGTTTTGGCTTCTCAGCAGCACTCATAACACACAAGGTTAGTTTAGAAATTAAAATATTCCCCTCCTGCCAGCGGGGGGGATATTCCCTCCTTGCAAACAGGGTTGGTGACATGAGACTGAAGAAATTGGAGGTTCAGGCTCTCCCAGGGCTGCCGAGTGCTCCCAGCAGTGTGGTGAGCTCCAGGAAAACCCCCAGACTCAAGTGCTCCCTCCTCTGCACTGTTTCACCCTCTCAGATGAGAGCTGCCAGGTGGGAAATAACAGCAGCCGTTGCCTTATTTCCAGAAAAACCAGGAATTTTTAACTGGAGCGAGCACCGGCCAGGATTTTCTCAGGGACACACCAAACCCTGCTGGCTCGCTCAGAGGATAATATCACTCTCCCTGTCCTGCAGGCTAATCTCTTTAGCACATGGATGAGCCAAAGAGCAAAGGCCAAGCAGTTTATCCCAGCAGGAGATTTGGCTGCTGGCTGCCGTGCCCAGGAGCTGCTCTGCGCCGAGGCCAGCACGGGGAGAGGCAGCAGAGGGTCCCCAGCAGCTCCCAGCTCCCTCCGGAGACATCCCTGCCAGGGGCCTTCACCCCCGACCCCTCCTGCATGCCAGGAGTGATTTTCCTCTGCCAGGAGGGTTGGCAAAGCTGATGGATACTCACAGAGTGTTTCAACGCTAATTACTGATGGCTGGGCTGAGTGAACAACTTCAAAACCGCAGAAGTTTAATGAAACAATGTTTTTGCAAAGTTGTTTCTGCACGGACACATTTTTGTGGCTTGGGACCATTTGAAGGATTTTAGACCTAGTTTCAAGGAAAGCGAGGTGCACACGTGTTTTGTTTCTCCTCCAGCACCGTATTTGGATGTTCCTAACCCTGAAATGCATCCATGGTACCTCCTGCAGACACCTACAAGTGTTTTACACGCGGTTTTACTTCCACCAGTGGAGACAGGGGCTTGTTGCTGACCCCCCACGGCTCCACTGGCAGTACTCACTGCCAAACTTAACAATCCACCAGTGATCCTACTGAAAGATTTCAGGCATTAAGGTAATTTTGTATCCACTCCTTTTTCCATGTTGTGCCTCAGCCACAGGACTCAGCGTTCTGCGCAGCATTTGCAATCTGAATGTGACTCCTCGTGGGGAAGATTGTTCCCTCCTCTATTCCCCTGTGTGCACGGCAGGAAACACCGTCTCCTCTGTGATCTTTGCATTCCTTTTTTCCACCCCCTTGTAGGACAAAAGGCTGTTTTGGCATCTCTTAATTACAGCTTTGTGGCTGGCAGATCATCTGCTCACCTCAACCTTTATTCCCCATGACAGAAAGCATCCGACTGTTCCGCTCCCGTGTTGTGATCCCTCTTGTTCCAGATCACCCGCCTGTGAGTCAGCTCAGGGCTCTGCTCCCGCTGTACTTCCTCATAAATTAGTAAGTGATATCTTGGCTTCACTTGCAAAGGGTCTTTCAGGACTAATCTGTGCATTTTTGTTGGTGTTTCTTCCAGCTGTTTCCCGCGTACCACAGCTGGCATCTCGTTTCAGCCTCGCGGTGGAACACTGACAATCCTGACACTTTGTACAGCTAATGCCTTTCTCTTTTTTGATCCATGAATAATTTTCTCTGCCACAGCAGCAGCTCTCCCAGAATACCAAAAGCCACACTCTGCTGTAACCGTATCAATCCAGCTCTGACGTGAGTCGGAGAGCTGCAGCGCTCCTGGTGATGTCAATGCATGATTCAGACATGTTTTCCTTTATGCTCCCAGATCCAGGGCTCCTTCTGCTTCCCTGAGAAAGAGGGAGCTGGCTGAGCTCCTACAGGCTCTGCCATCATTCACCCAGCCTTGCAGTCTGCACCCACATACACTGGGAAAAGCCACTTTGCTCAGCTTGAAGCCCTGAGGATTGGGAGTGGTAGATCCTTGTATCCAGCACCCTAAATGGGGTGAGTCAGTACCATGTTCTGTTTGGACCTCCTCATCTTGTGGCCCAAGTGAGACCAATGGCTTTAAGAGCTGCCTCCACCCCAGAAGCAGAATCTGCAGAGGAGGACAGACAGTCCATTGAAAGTAAAACCTGGCAGGTTTTAAATGTAGGAGAAAGTGGGAAGGAAACTTCCGATCCATGGAAGAATTTTGCTCTTGAAATTTTAGCGAACACGAGTGTCAATGTTTCCCTTTAAAATTCTCCCTCAGCTGGATGGGATTGATGCCCAGCTCCAGGCACACCTGGAGCACACAGCTCACCCAGCGTGGGCTGGGCTGCAGCAGCCTGGTACAGATGAGGCTCTTGGCTGTCCCAACCCTTCAGAAACACGAGGTGAGGACAGGAAACCTCCCACGCTGCACAACTGCAGGGTCCTGTCCTGCTGCTTTGCCTTTGCAGTCAGTGTTGGAGGGGACGGTGCACCAAGGAATGTCCCCTCGTGTCACACCAGCAGGAATGCTGCCAAAGCTTTTCAAATGTATTAATGGCAAAAGGCAGTGTGGAAATAACAACAGTGGATTCCAGGATGGGGATGATGGTGTCCCCTCACAAGCAGGGCCATGGACAAGGCAGAGGTGTTTAATGCATTCTTTGCCTGTGTCCTCAACACAGATGATGGGCCAAGGGGGTCTCAGTGCCTGGAGCTGGAGGATCAGGACTGTGAGAATGATCAGCTCCCAGCTGATCTGGAATTGTGCAGCATTGGCTGCTCCAGCTTGAGCTCTACAAATCCATGGGGCCTGCTGAAATTCGTGGGAGAATCCTCAAATTGCTGCTGATGTCATCACAAAACCTCTCTCAATGATTTTTGAGCAGTCTTGGAAATCCAGAGAGGTGCCAGCTGACTGGAAGCTGCCAAAGATTGTCCCGATTTTCCATGATTCTAAGAAGTTTCTTTCTTGTGTACCAGGTGAAGAGGTTGCAAATCAGCTATCCTCTCTCCCTTGAGCCCCTTCCCTCCTGCACCTCAACCCCTGCTCATCCCACCCCACCACTGCCTCGCCCTCTGAGGACCAGGATTTCACTCCCAGCTCCACCTGTTCCTTGCCATGTTCATGTCTACTCATGTCTCCTCAGTGTGTTGAGAAGGCAGAACATGAATTTTTTACTAACCTGCACTTCCAACATGAAACTCTTCCTGGAAAAAACACCATGTGTGCAAACACAGGCACCCAAAATGTGGGTGAATGTGTCTGAGCTGGGGGTCTGGTCCTCCTCGAATCCCTGCAGAAACATTTGCTTCATGCCAGGGAAGGTATTTCAGGCAGTTCAATGAATCCCACTCCAGGAGAGCTTCTTACTGTGAAAGAAACCTGGGGGACTCATTCAGGCCCACCCTGGGTATCACTCCACAAATCTGGCTTAATAATGTGGTTTTCACACCTTTGGAATGTTTCTTACAAAGTACCCAGGCTCGGTACTTAGTGTTTTTATAGTCTGCAGTAAACACTGACACTGCCCTGCACTTGGGAATCTTATCCTTGACTTTGGCTGAAAGCCCTGTCTTTTCAATGAGAATTTTTTTTTTTCTAAGGGCTCTGTAGGCTGCTATCTGTTAGAGACTTTTCATAACTCAAGAAGGGCCCTGTCTGTACTCAGTGCCTCTGGCCCAATTTCCATCAGGCCAGGGGATTTCTCCTTTTTTCATCTATGTTCTTTGTTTTGGCACTGAAGAAGTCACCTCAGTGTACAGAGACCAGGGGGCCTCCATTTCCCCACGGTGACGAAACATCCTCAAGCTCTAGGAGAGGTAGAGGTCGGATAGCAGGAAGAATTTCTTCACTGAAAGGGAGGTCAGGCTCAGAACAAGCTGTCCAGGGAAGTGTTGGAGTCACTATCCCTGGAAGTGTTCAAAACCCATATGGATGAGGTGCTTTGGGACATGGGTTAGTGGTGGGCCTGGCAGTGGCAGGTTAATGATTGGACTTGATGATCTGAGAGATCATCCTCTAGAGAAAACCCTTTTCCAACCTAAAGGATTCTATGATTCTATATTAAATACTCTCATTCCTATGCAGTGACAAACACAGGGAAGAAGTGAACTAGGAAAAGTTCCTTAGAGGAATAAGTAAGTCCAACCTTCCCTGAACTAATGCAGTGTCCTGTAACTTTGGCTCCCAGCTTTGGTCAGACTGACACATCTGTGTGAGGGAGAATCAGGCTCCTAAGGCCTGGCTGCAATATGTATTGATTTTAATGATCCACAATTTTAAATTACTGTAGATGATGGACTACAAAGAAGCCATCTTACTACAGCCATAATTGCAGTTATTCCTCTAATTTGTCCCCAGTGAACCTTCAATGTGAGCTATAACTGAGGGGCAGTTATTATTATTCATGTTGTACACGGCACCTGAGTGTGCCAAGTGATTGATTGGGTGCTAAAAATGGTCCTGGTTGTTTCCTCACTCCTATTTATAGTGATCATGTGGCAACAACAACACAGGCACTGCAGGAATGTAAATACAACAGGACATGATTTAAAATCACTGCAAGAGCCCCACTCCCAAATTGCAGGAACCTCCAGGCAGATCCACTTCCACCCATGCATCCTCCAAGCACAGGTGGATAACTGACTTCAGCATCATCCAGGGAATACAACAACAAAAAAATCTGGTTGACCACTCATGGGCAACAGTAAAAATCATCATGAAATTCAGGGGCACCAGCACTTCCAGAGCAGGGCAGAACTTCTCGGTGAATGGCTCAAATAAATCAGCATGGCTGAATTGCTGCTGACTGTACTGAAGTCATTGTACTGTGTATGACTTTTCTACTTCAGTGAGAAAGCAAAGCAAAAGGGAATGAAGCAAACTGTCACTCAGGAGAATTCCAGCTCCCATCAACCATTATGGATCAGGAAATCCAAATTGTCAAAGGGGCCTCAATTGAGTCCTGGATTTTTGAGGCGTAAGATGCAAAGCATAAAATCAAAAGGCAGGATTGGCACAGACGATGTTCTCCTGTGCAGACCTGAAATCAGTGCACAACAGCCACCTGTGCAGACAGGCACACACAAACCAGCCTTTCCAGGGAGCTCAGGAACACAGCTCTGTGTGATCCTAGCAGATCCAGGCTCTTTTCCATCAAATTCCTTGGAAATCCACACCAGGGAGGCTCTATCAGGTCGCATTTCATCAATGTTCTGCAACTGTGAGAAGCCAGAGAAAAACCAAGTCTGAGAGAATTCCCAGTTGCTGTACTAGCTGGCAGAATTCCACACGAGCCCTTCCACAGGCAGCTGAGTGTTACAGATCTTGAGTGTAAATCCAGGAGCCATGGGGTGAGCAGGGGAAATGTTCACCTCATGCTGCTTAGCCACACACACATCCCAGGAATCAGCAGTGGAACTGCTCTTCCCCTTGGCATCAATACAGTCTCCTCACCAGGGCAGAATCCTCCGTGCTGAACTTGGGCTTCCAGCCCTCCAGGAATTGCATTTCTGCCTTGCAAAGCAGCATGGCCATGGCAGAGCTACAGATGCTCCATTATAAAATGAGGACTTTCAAAATCAGCCGTACCCCAGGTGGGATAGGGCTGTCTAATCCACCTTGTGATGTTCTTGGAATAGGGTTAGGGATTCCTGGCACAACCAGGACCCCACCAATTCAGTGTTTGCCTTGGTGGAAGGATTTAACCCCCTTTTTTCTCTGTCTTGGTCTCTGCTGTTTGGGTTTAATTCTTAGAACAGCTCTGTGATTCTCTGTAGATGCTGCAGAGCACCTTCTGGCCTCTGTGAGGGGGCTGAAATTCTGGTAGAACAGGCAGATGATGAAGAAGAAATGAACCCCTTGAGGAGGACAAAGCTGAGCAAGAAGTGCTGGGTCCTTTCAGTGAGCTGATGGGATGGAGGCAACAGGAGGACCCATAAGTACAGATCTTTCTATCCTTCAGCCTGCAGTGTGGAGGCCTTAAAATGAACCTTCTTCTTCACTTACAGGTCTAAGACCCAAGAGAGCCCTGGAATAACTTCTCGGGCCATGAAGACAGTTCTGTCACCAGCAAATATTTGCTCAATGCCCACAGAACCTCTGATCTCCAAAATGTGGTTTATTTCTGGACCTTTCACCTCCCACATCCCACACAGGAGCCCAATTGTCACCCTCAGCTCTGTTAGAGGAAAAACAACCTCAGATGTATTTTCTTATGGAGCAGTTTTAAGGGGAGTGAGGCTGTGGTAGCCACAAATCCTATCACTGAATATCCTGAGCTGGAAGGGAGCCACAAGGATCACTGAAGCCCAGCTCCTAGCACTGCACATGACCTCCCCAAGAATCCCACCCTGGGCCACCATGAGACATGAGCTGAAAAAGGAACAGATTTCTCAAAAGAGAGAATCAGCCAACACTACCAACCGAGCCAAGCTCAGCTGGCTGTGAGCAGTGACCTGCCCCTGCCTCACCACTCTGGCTGAGGGGGCAGGAACCTCATCGAGGTGCCAAGGCATGGAAATCAAAGCAAAAACTCAACTTCAATTACTGATCCCAGCTCTGGGTTTTGTGGGGGACAGCTGGGCAGGGACTGTGTCCCAGCTATCCCATAACCAGAACTGGATGTTCTTGGTTCAGCTCAACAGGAATATGAAATTTGAGAGGAATCGTTTTGCAAGGGAAGAGATTTTCCTGCAGGTAAATGTGCCTCCTCCTCCCCCAGATTAATGCCAACCAGATGGCCAACAGTCTGTAGACTGCTGCTAAAAAACACAGGCTGAAATCAGCCAAGAGTCTCTAGGACAGACACAGAGAACTGATTTAGAACTGGAAACACGCCATGAAAAAGCCCAACCAGCGTGAAGCTTGGAGCTGCGTGCAGGATTGTCTCCAGCACTGGGCAGAAACCTTCTGTGGTGGAGCAGGTGGGTTGGCAGGGGCAGAGGGATGTTGTGCACCAAGAGCACAAAACCTGTGCTAACAACCAGAGCTGGGCTCTTCCAAAGCCCTGCACCTGCAAGCCAGGCCCACGTGCAAAGTGCACCCTCCAAGAGGTGGTTTGGGAAGGCTGCTCTGTCCCAAGGGCTGGGCAGCAGCAGGAATTGGAAAAAAGGTCTGGGACAGACATTCTGTCTATGTTAGACAAGGTGATGTTGATGAGATATATTAAAACTGTTTTGAGCAATAAGGAGTTATTAATACTATGAAGTTTAATTAGGAAATGTGCCCAAATCTCCACCCCTACCCTGTCAAGGAGAAGAGGATGCAGGGTTTGGATGGATAGGGAAATGACACATAGCTTGCATTTCTGTGTAACAGTGGAGTCAGGGTTGATTCAGTCACTGTGTTTTAACAATATTCTGTGGCAAAAGCAGTGCATGTAAAGTGCTCCCAGGAGCCCAAAGCAGAGATGGCCCCATTCCACCACACCTTCCCTGGAATGAGACACAGCACAGCTGAGATGGGACCTGGTGCTCCCAGCTTCAGATCAATTCCAGCCAGAAATCAGCTCTGGATTTGCTATAGTAACAGCTACCTCCACCTCTCCACCAACACACATTTGAACATCTGCTACAGCAACTCCCCATGTTTTTGGTAGATCCATAAGCAGTTTAAAAACATCTTTTTGGCATTTTCATTTTCACCCTCACTCTCAGCAAGTCGCAGAGCTTATCCTCACCTGTGTGGAAAAAAGTATTCCCTTTTATTGCTCTGAAATTCCAAATCTCAATTCACATGAGGTTTCCTGATGTAGGTGCTCTCACTTGTGTATTCCATGCACTTTCATACTTTCAATTATTTTATTTGCCTCCCTCTTAAACTGAGCATCTGCCATCACAGAGGATCTTTCCATACTCATAATAATTTCTGTTTATATTCTTTGAGCTCCTTTTTTTTCTCCCTCTTGCCTGAGATGGGATGACCAACACAGCACAGACTGTGCAACTCTCCAAACCCTCCATGAGTTTCTCCTGTCCTCTAACCCTTTATCCCTGCACAAGGTTCTTTGAGGTGCTTTCTGGCAGTCAATCCAAAGCACTGCAAGCTTTATGAATAGTGAATATTTTTCTCCTCAACATGCATTAATTACACATTTATCAACGCTGAACAAACCGCCTTTGCAATCTTGCAGTCCATTTCTCTCCTATGCTTACATCTCTATGAATTTCCTTTCTCCTGTCCCAAATATGTCCAAATTCTTTGTGTCACCCTCCAGTTTTACCCCTCCCTGCCTACATTCAGCATCATTAATACAAAAGCATAAACAACAGAGCATCCAGGGCAGTGACAAAACCTTGAGTGACCCCCACAAATCATGAGATGCACGAGTCTTTTATCACTGCTTTTTCTACTGTTTGCCAATGATATCAAGAATGGAAGAGATTGGCAAAACCCACTTCTCCTCACCAGAAGATGTCCTGGTTCATGGCAGCCACTCCCTGACACTTTGCTTGTCCCTTTTTCTGTGGTGACACCTCAAACTGCCCTGATTCCATCCACCTCTGCCTCAGGAGGAGCACAAGGAGAAGGAATGCTCCTCTCCCAGTTTGCCACTTCCATCAGCTCCACTTGCCCTGCTGCCCATTCCCACAGGGACCAGAGAGGTATCCACGGGGGGAACCATGCCCAACACTGCCCTGGTGGGACAGGATTGCCCGTGTTGGTCACTACATTCCCACCTCTGGCCTCCTTCACTCCAAATCCATACCCAGGCTTTGGACTCAAAGACATCGGGGCCAGCCCCGGGAAAAGGGAGCAGATCCCTGTCCCTGCAGCAGCACCCTGGTGTCCCACAGCTGCCTGCTGCAGGTTCCAGGACTCTTTATCCCTGATGAGGGATGCCCCCCGCAGCAGGGATAAGTGAGGAACACGATTCCTGCAGACGGTGAGGGATGGCAGCAATACCCGGCCCCCTCCTCGCCCCGCCCTCAGCAGGGACCAAACAATTTCCACCGTGTAAAGGGAAGGTTCCTAATGGGATTCTGCAGAGCCGGGAGACAAATGGAACAGTCAGGCAGAGCATTAAGGAATGCTTTCCAGCCAGCAGAGCCCGAGTGGAACACTCGGACGTGTAACATTACCGACTGGCTCGCTGCCATGCATCAGATGCAGAAACATTTTTCTCTTTCTGTGACAAGCTGCATCTGTAGCAATCATTATAATTTCTCTTGACATTGCATCCCACACCTCTTCAGAGAGGCAGGACTCAAGTAGCACTCTTCATTTAAATGGTAACTTTGATTTCTCGGGGCTACGGGGATGTGAAGTGGTTCAGCCTGTACCACTCAGAAGCAGGGGCTGCCGGAGCTTTTCCCAGGGTGTGCTTCCCACACTCAGAGCTTGCAGTCTTCTGGGGTGGGCTCCGAATTTGGCAGCTGGACCTTCTCAGATTCACACCCAAAAGGCAGGTAGAGATTGGGAGTGTTTGTTGAAGGATTGCTGTTTGTGTTCTCCCTTGCCCTGCACCATCTCTCACCCTCACAGCAAACCCCACCGAGGCCTCTGGCAGGGCACAACTCCGCTGAAAGGGCTGGGATTACCATTTCTATTTACCAGCTGAGGAAATCTTACCTACCAATTAGGGACCATTCCTCCTGTCACTCCGGCGCTCAGCCTGATGTGGCTCTTTGATCTCCTCATTGCATAACAAAGCCTGTTACAGCCCATTATTTTTATTGTAAGCACTTTCTGTTATTTGCCTCTAAAAACGGCTCCCATTGAACTAATACAAAGAGACTCACTCGACGTGCACACACCTACAGCAGTGAACAGTCATCATAACTTGTACAGCTGAAACAAAAGCCGTGGAAATTTCCATCCTTTTGTGCTCTCCTGCCCCGGGCGGGACGGGAATGGAACCATCACCAGTCACTGCAGGGCCATTTGGGGCTGAAACTTCTGGAAAAGCAATGGAGAGCAAAGCACGTGCCTGGTTGGGAATGAACCTCCAAGTTCCACAGCCCCTGCTTGCCCGGGCAGTGAGTGATTGCTGGAGCAGGTTAATGCACCCTGGTAACATGCAAAGGGGAGGCCAGTGACAGCTACGAGATAAATATGATTGATCTGAGGGATAAGGGCAATTAAAGATGGGCTGCAACATTGATCAAAATGCACAAGATGGATGGCAAGGAGTTGCCAGACAAGCTACTTTGGTTTTTCTTGTATCAGAGGTGATACTGGTTAAAAACTGGCAAAAAATTGTTCTATTTACAGCTGCCTGATGCACTTCAAAGAAGACTTTATGTCACATTATGATGTGGAGTGTGAACACACATGGGAACGTGAACACTTGATGGTGTGGCAGAGGTTATGATGCAAATTAAGAACCTTCACTTGTCTTTTGGAGGCTCTTTGCATTGGCACAGGCCCACAGCCACCACACCTCGTTATTCCCATGGAAATGAGAAAAGAGGAGAGAGGCATGGGGCAGAAGGGCCAGTAAACAAGGTGGGCAGAGGGTGCAAGCTCCAGGAGGATGCAGGGAGCTCCATCTCCTTGGCAAAGCCACCTTCCTTACACCAAGGCCTCTGCTGGCAATCCAGAGGTGGCAATGCAAGCTCAGCCTTGTTGGCACAGTCAGGGAGCAGGGATGGCATGCAGGAGAAGGTGCAGAGACACGTGCCTTGGGAATTATTCCAGCCAGGAAATGCCCCTGTTTTCCTGTGTGTGACCCAAACAAAAACAAGTCCTCGGGTGACCTGTGCTGTTGGGCCACAAAATAAGTACAAAATAAGGAACAAAGGCAGCATTTTAGGGAGGGTGAAGCAGCTCCTGGTTAATCAGCTGAGAGGGGGCTGAGTACATTCAGAAAGAGGCAAAGAATGGTTTGGGTTGGGAAGGACCTTAAAGCTCATCCAGTTCTACTCTCCTGCCATGGACATTTTCCACCAGACCAGGTTGCTCCAAGCCCCATCCAACACTTCAGGGAAGGTGGAAGATCCTGCCTGCAGCTCTCACATGAACCTTGTGCAGTTCTGGCACACACACAGAGCCCTGGCTGCTGCTGAAACCCATGTCCTGGTAAGCAGAGAGACCCTGGAAACACATCATTGTTGGCTTTACCCCCTGTTCCCAAAGGGATTGGGATCCCTGAGGTTCAAACACACCTAAAACTGTGGTTGCATCAAAGACAACCAATCTTTTAGCAGAGGTGATCTGGCATCATTTTTCTCATGCTGCAGCTAAAGGCAGGACATTTCACAATGCCTCAGATTAGTCAGCATGAACAAGGGTAATCCAAACACTTTCTCACCATTATATATCTATTCAATTTTTTTTATCTTTCCTCATGCCTACTTTTGACATAATTTCCTTAGTTTTTACAAATTATGATAGGGAGGAAGAAGATGGTCCCACAGAACACCAGAGCCCAAGCAGCTGGGGAAAAACCCATCCAGGCACCAACCCCAGCTCCTGGGGCTGAGCTGACAAATCCTCCACCAGGAAACAGGGAATTGCCCATGCTGGGACACTCTTTCCCCAAAGCCACATCCCAGACTCCAGAGAAACTCTCTTCCAAGTCTCTAGTTCATTTTGCAAAGCATGTTGCATGTTCTCATTTGCAGGATTTTTTGATGGGGGCAAAATGGATTTTTAACCTCACCCAGGAAAATTGCTGAAGTGGGATTTTTTTGCTAAGAAGAAGAAAAAAATTTCACCCCAAAGGTGGACACAGCCTAAATCTAAAGGGTTAGAACTGGGCTAAGAACAGGCATCCACCTGAATGTCTGTGCACTAGAGACAAACACATCTGAGATCAGAATCAGGTCTTAAAAAAGATCCATCCCATTCCTTGAACATATTTACTGGAGTTATTTGATATTGTTCTGAAAATCTCCTTCATGCTGCATTCATCTCATCTGCTCCCGTAATTCAGAGATTTTATTTTCCACTATATTTTTAATTTATATCATGTTTTATTTATACCACTGTCTTTTATGAAACCCCGGATTTCAAAACTGACACAGGCATTACGCACATAAAGTAGACTTCTTATTATCAACATGGCAGAGGAGACAAAAAAAATGACAGGAATAAATCTCAGGTTTTACGCCGGCGAGACGTTCCCGCAAAGTAAGTGACATTTCTCAGCAATACAAATCGTACATTAAAAGATAATTTCCAGAAGATGATGATACCAGCTCTGGAGCACGGCACCATTTCACACGGCAGCGTCTGGGCCGTGCTTTAGCGAGCCGGGCTCCGCTTGTGCCCGGCTCCGCGATTGCCTCGAGAGGAGGCTGTGCGGTGATTAAGTTCAGCGCACACACGAGAGGCAGTTCTCTGGCGCGCTGTCAGCGCGGCGTAATTGATATTTTAATTACACCGCTGATGCACGCGCTGCTCATGGCGAGCCTCCTCCTCCTTCTCCTCCTCTCCTCCTCCTCCTCCTCCTCCTCCTCCTCCTCCTCCTCCTCCTCCTCCTGCGCTCCTTTCAGCTCCTCCACACGAGTTTGCTTAAGCGCGGCCTCAAGAGCGGCCGGGGCTGTCTGGAAGCGCTGTGACAGCAAAGCCACTTGTGTCACCAGCGCTTGATGGCAGCTGAGGCAGCCACAGCAAGGGACAGGAGAACTGTCTCACTGTGCCCTCCACGAGGATTGTAGGCTGAGGAGGAGATTTTCCCTGCTGGGACTGTCCCCAGGCTTATCTGGGAGAGAGACCAGCTCAAGGAGAGGAAAGGAAAGTTTGGGAGGATGAATATTCATGGAATAGTTAAAAGGGGGAATGCAAAGAGGGAAGAAGAGATTCTGGTTCTTTGAGAGCAGCAGGAAAACCTTGGGATGGGACCTGCTGGCTTCTGGCCAAGGGATGAGTTTGGGTAAGATAAGGACCCAGTCTGCAGCCTGAAACCCAAAGAGGCACAGGCAGCAGAGCCAATTCTGCAGCCAGACGTACACACACACACATTGATTCACCCTTCCTGCAGGTACGAGGTGGTGCTGTGGGTAAGAGCACACCTGAGGGCTCTCCTGCACCCCCCTGCTCTGGGACACAGGCTCCTGGAATGGTTTGGGTTGGAAGGGATCTCCTGTGAGGGGCAATTCTCCTGCAGGGAGGTGGCTAGGAGAGGTTTTCAGGAAAAAAGGCAGATTCCCACCCTGGCAGGTGACAGTCACCCTCTGCCTGTTCAAGTGACACCTTGTCTTCCTCCTTTCCCTTGTTCAGGGAGAAATTCTTTCATTGCCAAGCAAAGCCCACATCTGCTGTGCTTCTCAGCTGTCACAACAGTTCCCTGGTGTGAGAAGTGTATCATGACACCCTCGTTACTCATATCTCAGAAACTGGATACCCATGGGTGAACCTGAAGACCAACCTCACAACCATCCAGGCTCCTCAGCCTCACTGCTCTCAGGCACAGCCAGTCCTCACAAGCTCTGCTGTTCTCTGAGCACTCCTCAGGGTGACCCACAGCACCCCAGTTCTCTCTCAGCAGTGCTTGGCAGGGGGCCATGCAGAAGCTGCCTCAGCCATGTGAAAAGAGAGGGGCTGCTGCTCCACAGGTAGCTTCTGCTGGTGTCCAGGGTGACTGGGAAATTCAGGGAGCACCTCTCCCACAGAACAGGACTGGTATTCATAGAACTGTAGAATTGTTTGGGTTGGAATTGACCTTTAAAGGTCATCTAGTCCATGGGCAGGGACACCTTCCACTGTCCCAGGTTGCTCCCAGCCCTGTCCAGCCTGGCCTTGGACACTGCCAGGGATCCAGGGGCAGCCACAGCTGCTCTGGGCACCCTGTGCCAGGGCCTGCCCACCCACACTGTAAGAAACTTCTTCTTTATATCTAATTTAAACCAAATCTCAGTTTGAAACCTTTCTCACTTGTCCTATTTCTACAAGCCTTGACAAAAACCCTGTCCCCATCTTTCTTAGAGGCCTCTTTAGGCCCTGGAAGGGGCTCTGAGTTTGTGCTGGATCCTTCTCTTTTCCAGGTGAACTCCCCCAGCCTGGCTGCAGAGCAGAGGGGCTCCAGCCCTTGGAGCATCTCTGGAGCCTCCTCCGGGCTCTCTGCAGCAGCTCCAGGTCCTGCCTGTGCTGGGCCCCAGGGTGGGGCAGCTCTGCAGGTGGGGTCTCACCTGAGTACAGGGACAGAGGGGCAGAACCCCCCTGTCCTGCTGCCCATGCTGGGGCTCAGCCCAGGGCTTGGGGCATCCCTGGGCACACACACATGTCCAGCTCTCACCCACCAGCACCCCCAAGTCCTTCTCCCAGGACTCTGACAGTTCATCCCCAGCCCTGGCATTCCCGAGGGAACCATGCACATCCTGCCCAGGCAGCAGCTCTGCACTGGCACCCCCAGCACCAGCAGTGCCTCCTGCTCTCCCTGAGCACACACAGCACAGCCACCACACCTAAAACTTCAGAAAACACCTCTCCACACGAGCCCCTTCCTCTGAGAAAGCAAGTTTTGAACACACACAAGAACAATTTACTCTTTGATTGGGGATCTTGTCTCCCAGGTTCCAACCTGGAGCAGGATTTTATGACCAAGCCCTCCAGCTCGGGGGGAGGCGTGAAGGGAAGGGGCTTCCAAGTGAAAATGCCAACAGATACTTAAAGCCAGCAGCGTGTGTGGGTGTTGCTAAATTAAGCTCGCAAGTAGGTGGGGCAAATGCCTTAAACCAGTTTGTGAAGGTAAAATAATGTTCATTAAAAATAGAAAAACAACTGAAAAAATATCCTTTGTATTCAACTTCACACTCGTACATCATAATGTTCCAGTAAAAGCCCATTTTCCCTTGAGATAATAAAAGAATTGAATTTTTCCTTATCGGTCATCTATTTTTCTAGCTAAAGCTATTACTCCCTCTCTGTGGTTGCCAGGCAACAAGAAATATTAATAGCAGCTTTTATTAGCTTAGCTTTAGCAGTGGAGTACCAGAATGAGAAAATGGAAAACATAAATGTGTTACATAAATCTTTCAACCTTTCAGGGTTTGTGTTAGTCTCTGTTTTCATAATGATTTATTGAAGTGATGGTTCATTTATGAGAAAAAGGAGTGTGAAATAAGAAAACGGAACATTACCCTGAAGGACTGTTTGAAAATAAATAATTATAGAAGGTGAAGAAAAGCTGTTTAAAACCATTTTTCTGAGTTTTATAAAATTTAAAAAGACATATTTCTTTCATTTATTGCCTCTGAGAAAAACACTAGCAGGGAATTGCAAACAGGGCTCTGCTTAATACAAAGAACCCTTCATGTAGGGTTGTGTTATTACTATTTCCCACCTCATGTTTGGGACTTTAGTTTTTAAATACTGAACCATTAATAAGCAGAAAGCCAAATTAGTCAAAACCTTGAAGCTCACAACACAAAATTGCCAGTGAAAACTTATCCAGGGCTGAAACAAGGGGAACTCAGGGAACTTTTTGCTGCTGGTGACCCAAGCAATGCTCTCGTTGGCTTCTTTATTTATAAAGGCTCTTCTGAAGAGCATGGAGTTGCTTTGAAGGGCAATGCTGCCTGTACACTGCACTGGGACATGGATTATTTTAAATAACTTATTTTAACAGGCAGTGATTCAAAATTGTTGAAATATTGATACATTGGAAGTATTTGCCCACAGCACGTGGACTGCTCTGCCTGCTGGGATCATGGATTCCCAGCAGCCTGGAGGAAAGACTGGCACAGCTTACTTGGCTTTTGTGGCCATATTTAATTGATATCATGAGTTTTTTACAACGAGGGTGGTAAAACCTGCCACAAGCAGCTGTGGCTGCCCCATCCCTGGGAGTGTCCCAGGCCAGGTTGGATGGTGTTTGGAGCAATCTGGGTTCAGCCCTTGCAATCTTCCTGCAGGACAACCTCACTCCAGGCCTGGGGAGCACCAAGCTTGCCCTTGGAGCCCTACAGCATCCCAGGAATGCACATCCCAGCTCTGGGAAAGGGCTGCTTTTCCTTTCCATTGCCACAGACACCTGGGTTGCTGCTGCTTTGTTTTACTGCTCTCCTCTCTGTTCCACACCAAGGCCCTGTTGTGTTGGGAAGCAGCTATTCAAAGCCAGCTGAAAACTTCTGGAATTTCAGGGTGGCACTCACCTTTCTTCTACAATTCACCCCCATTTACCATTTCACTCTCTCACCTCTACCTTAACAGGTTCCACAGCTCACTGGAAATGTGGCATTTTACACCATGGAGATCCTTTTGCCTCAAAGGATTTTAAATATTTTTCAAATAATTCCTTCCACTCAACAAACTGAAACAAAACCTTTCAGGCTGTGGCTGAAGCCTTTCTTCCCTTGCACCAGCTTGCTGTGAGCATGCAAAAGTCACCCCAATGGGCTGAAGGGAATGTTAGTGCCTTTAGAGGAGTCACAAAGATCTCCCATCTTGAGAAGCAATGGGAAGATGCAGACACAGGGAGAGGTGTCAGCCTCTCCAACCATCTCCACACACCTACCAAGCTCATGTTGGCTCACAGGAGCAGCCACGTGCCCAAAAGGGTGCTGCCCACATGCAGAAATGCATGGCTGTGCCCACATTGCCCCTGCAGAGCAGGGGGGGGCTGCTTTTTTGGAGGGTGTAGATGCATCCTGTGAGCAGGCTTTGGGGAGCAGAGCTTTGGGGTGCTGGAGCAGTGCTGGAGGGCTCTGGGCAGTGCTGTCCCCTCAGTCAGGGGCTCCTGGCTCCCCCCACCCCAGCACTGTCCCACCTGACAGGCAGAGGCACCCCCAGCCTCCTTGGCTGCCATCCCATATTTATGGAAATACGTTTGTGCTGTGTTGGAGATTCCTGGGCTCTGACCTTGATCGCCCTTTGTTTCTGTCAAAGATATTCTGCCAAATCCACTCTGAAATCTCATTTATTCCCAGCAGCTCCTTAACCCAGCGGGCACCCACCTCCCCACTGATCCACAGCACCTCTCTGCCCCCTCCTCTGCTTCCCCCACAGCCCCAAATCCCAGCCCCAGCGAGATCCCAGCCCAGCAGGGCTCCCTGTGCAGCCCTGCAAGGCTCAGCTGCTGCTGAGATGTTCACAGTGAGCAAAGTTATTCTCTTCCCAAGGAAAACATGCTTTTTTTCCCTCTTTGATTACTTTTCCCTAATTGCTCCCATTTCTCCCAGAGACAGTCACATCTCTCCTATTTTCTTTCCCTCCTGCCAGTTCTCCTCTTTCCCTTCTCTTCCCATCCTTTTTTACCCATAGGAAAAGAGACATCACTAGAAAAGAAAAATCTGCTGAAAGTAAGAATTTTGTGTTTGTTTCTTGTCGACAACACAAAAACCCCCAAACTTTCCCCAAGCAAGCCAGCCCTGCCTCCTCCCCAGCCCTCCCACACCCCTTCCAGCAGTTCCTCACACATCACATCCTCTGCCATCTCCTGCCTGCTCTTGTCCAGCCATCCCTGTTTCCCTGTTCTGCAGCTCCCTGCACCCCATTCAGGGATTGAAAACTCCTTAGCTTCTAAAAACTCATGGGTGAGGGGGGAAAAAAGGGGAAATTAAATGACAGAAACAGCAGTGAAGAGCCACGAGCTGGAAAGCTGGAGCTGGTCCAGACCCAAGTGTGAGGTGGTGGTGTGGAGGGTGCTCTGCATGGGGCTGCTGAAGGGGTGAGGAAACAGAAGTGATGCTGGATTTGGGGTTTTCCCATCAGGGCACAGCTGCTTTGCCCAAACCAGGGTCTCCACCCAACAGCCCAGGGGCTGGCACACAGCAAATCCCCCTTCTCTCCCCAGCTCCCATCCTGCCATGGGAATTTCTGTGCTGATTAACTCCCTCTGAGTTGATCACCTGCACAATGGGAGCAGTAGGGTGCCCCTTGAGAGGCACTGGGAGGTTTAATGCAGTCTGAGGGTAATGCCAGGACATCCCAGGAAAAGGGACACACACAGGAGACAGCAGCCTGAATCTGGGTTTTCCTTATTCACTTCTGAGATCTCAGGAAAAAATACCAATCTTGGTGAGTCCTGGCTCATGTCTTATCAGCACTTAGAGATTTGTTCAATTTTTTTCCTCTTTGACTTAAAAAAATTCATAAGGCTCAAGTTACATTTTTAGAGCAAAAGTCTGACCAATGTCTAAATATTTAACCATGAATTGCTTGTTGTTTCTCATTGTATTCAAACACACAGACATGGCAACCAAGGCAGGAAACAGCTGCCTATGCAAAAACCTGTGTGAGCTACAGCAAAGAGCAGGGAGGAGAGAGGCTCCAGCTCCAGCCTCTGCATGAGCAGCGCTGGTGCTGGAACAAACCCAAACCCTCTGCATGCTGAGCCACCTCCCCAGAGCCCTGTGCAGGCAAGGCCCACTCCCAGACTGGCCTCCCATCACTACCTGGGTGAAATGACCCCTCTCTTTCTGGAAGTGTTGGCAAACAAGCCTCAGAATGGTTTGGGTTGGGAGGGACCTTAAAGATCATCTCATCCCACCCCTGCTGTGTTCAGGGACACCTTCCCCTGTCCCAGGCTGCTCCAAGCCCTGCCCAGCCTGGCCTTGGGCACTGCCAGGGATCCAGGGGCAGCCACAGCTGCTCTGGGCACCCTGTGCCAGGGCCTGCCCACCCTCCCAGGGAACAATTCCTGCCCAATCTCCCATCCAGCCCTGCCCTCTGACAGTGGGGGCCATTCCCTGTGTCCTGTCCCTCCATCCCCTGTCCCCAGTCCCTCTCCAGCTCTCCTGGAGCCTCTTCAGGCCCTGGAAGGGGCTATTAGGTATTAACCAGATGAGTTTAAAATGTGCTTTTTCTCCAGGACTCTTCTGTGCCCTGCTGTGTGTGTGCTGCTCCCCTCAGCACTCCCAGGAGCTGCAGGTGTGCCCTGGGCCAGCGCTGCCATCGTGGGCTGGTGCTGCAGGAAAGGGACTCTTGGTTCCCTACCAAAGGGGACAGAAGGTGTGACACTTCAGTGGAAAAAAGGCTGTGATGGCAGGATTTCATTCTGACCTAAAACTGCAGCACAGCTCTCTCCCTGATCCCTGTGCTGCTGGGCCCTCTGGAGATGTCTCACAGCTCCGAGGGTTTCCAAATCTGAACAGTTTCACTTCACTCTCAGCTGGGAAATTCAGGGTCCACTGGACTTTTTTTATTTTCATGGTAAGGGGCAAACAAATCTTAATCTCTCTATTCTACATTTACAGCCCACTAAGTCCCCTTCTTATCTTCTCTGGCTTGGCCCTGATTTATCATCACCACGCTGCATTTGTAAAACAGTACCATAAAGTAAGAAAGAGAACATTTCCCAAGGACTACTCCAAAATAAATTATTTCAGACACAGGGAAGCTGCTTAATAAATCCCCCTCTTCTTTTTTTCTTTAGGTATTTTAGAAAGTGATTTATAAGTGCAATATCACCTCTCAAAAATGAGACAATCAACACGGGATAAAATTATTGTGTTATGAAAATAGGGGTCAGGCAGAGGGGCTGTGCTTTAAATTAAACCAGGGAAAAATATTTCATCTGAAATTGACTCTTTCTGTCTCAGAAATGAATGTTTTAATCACCTAAGAACCTAAAAGGTAACACAGAGCCCTAAGTAATATTTAATTCCATAGAAATATGCCTCTGTTCAATATTGATGGGCAGAACATGATATTTCTCTTAAACACACTAACAATGAAACTCGGAGACTCATCAGGACTTCAGAAAGCCTTGGGATTTTCCTAGACTAAGAGATAATATCCCATTTAAATATTTAAATATCACTACCTTTCAGACCCTTATCTATTGAAGCAATCAACACCAAGCGTTCCCCAGCTAGGCACGGCCAGGCTCCCAGCCACGCTCTTTATGTAAAATTAACTCTGTTTGATATCAGTGTCATTCAAAATCAATGATCTTACAGAGAAACAGTGTCGAAAACCAGGAAGGAAAATGATATTAAACAGCAGCAGTATTAATTCAATATCACTGTCAAAATCGAGTCACAACCTTTCCTCAGTGCTGCTGATGCAGGAGCATCATAAGCTCTAATTAGCCCTGGAGTTTCTTCCCAGAGCTTCACTTTACTTCATTATCCCTGCCTTGTTTATCCCTGCACGAGTCATTCGAAACTTTGCAAGGTATCCCCTTCCCAGGAGTGAGCCGGGAGGCAACTGGAGTTGGTGAGTGTGAGGAGGGATCCTGTTCCCCCTGAAAGCAATAGCAGAGCTTTCCCTTCAGGGAGCATCCTGCTGCTCCTCCTGCTGGTGCCACCGGGGCCACCTGGCCGTGGGACGGGGGTGACAGGGGAAAGAGAAAGGACACGGGTGTTGGGGCCTTGGCTGGTCACCTCTCCAGGCTGTTTTGCCTTTTTTATCTTTTCTATGCTCTCTGTATTCTTGACACATCAGTTTGGAGCTCTGTAGCCTATTGTATCAGTGGCTAGTTTTCCCAGTAATTTTCCATGGCCTTTCCCTGGGCAAAAAGACAAAACAAATTCCAGAGCTCCAAGGCCTGGGGGGTACAAGGCCCCAGTGCTATCCTGGCTCTTCCTGGGAACTAACAACTCTTGGAGATGCATTTCATGGACAAAGTACAGCCAGGGCCAAGAGGGGGCTCCAGAGAAGGGGCCTGACCTGCGGGGAATTCATCACCACTTGTCCTCCTAATTGGTGCTCTTTATTAATTATGCTAATTTCCTAAAATCTATAAAAATGTACTCACTCCTGTGGGCTGAGTGGGCTTTTGTGACATCTTTCCACAACAGCCTCTGAAGGCCTTCAAATAAAGATCCTCCTTTCTATCACCTCCTTACTAAAATGATGTCAAGCTTCATTTCCAGGTTGGGAAAAAGGCAACAGGAAGATGTTCCATACAGGTGGGAAAAGCCCTTTGCCCTGATCCTGATTCTGCAGAGCACCACATCACAGCCTTCCTTTTGCCCCTGTGGCAACTTCCCAAGGACATCCAAGGTTATTAGGACAAGCAAGGATGTTCAGCACCCTCTGTGGACAATTGGCATTTTTTGTAAAGTGTGTAGAAAAGAGACCTTTGTGAGCTGTCAGATTTGGTTGAGGTTAATGAGGCTCAGGAGGACCCCAAACTAAGCCTGAAACAGCCACCATGAGCACAGTGACTGCACTCTCTGCCAACAAACCCAACTCATCCCAACCCTCACAGCAAACAACATCACCAACACCCTCCCCTGCTCAGCCACCTCCTCCCTGGAAGCACGGAGTGGTTTGGAGGAAAGGGAGAGGGGCAAGGCACTGACCGTGGGGAGCTGGCTGGAGAGCAGGTGCCCATCCTGGCTCAGCATGTTGGAGACCATGATGGCAGGCAGGTCCATGTTCTGGTAGGGATATGCTGGGATCAGGCTGTTGGGAGGGAGGCTGTGGCACAGGGAGTGGTATCCAGCTTCGTGGTCCACCAAGTGCAGCAGGGACGGGTCGGGGAGGTTGGGAGGCGTGATGGGAGGGATCTCGTAGTCCTCGTTGTTCTCATTCTGGCTGCTGTACGTCTGCAACACGAAAGAGACACTTAGCAAGGTGTCACTGCCCTGCTGCTGCAGCAAAGGAAAGTGGTTATTTCTCTGAGATACCCATGGAAATGGGTTTGTTGTGATAAAAAAGGCACCTCCAGTCATGCACACTGGGTTATAACGAGGTGGGAGCCACGGTGTGAGTGTGGCAGCGCTGCACCATCCTTCAGGAACACACCATGGAGCCTCTGGAGGCATCCCCTTGCTCCCCTCTCCCTCACTGCATCCCTGCTCATCTTTGAGTCCCCAAAACCTCAGCAGAAACTGCCACACTGGGATCACATCCATGGTATGGCACGGCTGCTTCCTGACCAGCTGCTGCCTTCCTAGGTCAGAGTCTCTCTCTGGGCACCTGGCTCAGCTCTCAACCTGCAGCTGGTATTTTTAAGAGCTTTTATGAGAATTAAAGCTGCAGAAATAGCAATTACTTGGGATCAAAATACACAGAATTATGGAACAGTTTGGGTTACAAGGGATGTTAAAGCCCATCCAGTCCCACCCCCTGCTGTGGGCAGGGACACCTTCCACTGTTCCAGGCTGCTCCAAGCCCTGTCCAACCTGGACAGGACTCTTGGACACTTCCAGGGATCCAGGGGCAGCCACAGCTTCTCTGGGCATCCTGTGCCAGGGCCTGCCCACCCTCACAGTAATGCATTTTCCTCTAATATCTAATCTAACCCTGCCCTCTGTCAGGTTAAAGCCATTCCCTCTCATCCTAACTCCCTCAGGATCCTCAAGAACTCAAGCACAGAAGCAACAGCCAGGGAGGGGGATTTGGAAACACAGCCATCACTTTCTGAAAGCCCTTTAAAGAAAGCCTGTGTGATTTCACCACACATGGAGATTTGTCCTTCCTTATGCCCCCTCCCAAATTTCATCTGGAAAAGCATTCCCTCACCTCCCTACTAACACTCCCTCGAGGTGACATGAACATGCAGAGATATTGGAACTCTGTCTGCTCCCCATGTTTTTGCATGGCTTCTTTACTTCTAAGCATTCCCATTTATATAAAAATATGTTATTGCACCTGTGCAATCATTTTCACTTCACACAAACCCATTTTTTTCTTTGTAACGTGTGAATCTATCCAAAATTATTAATTACCAATGCAGAATATAATGAGTCCCTGGCAGAGGAGGCTTATTCTAAACATCTACTGTTTCACATATTATTATAGCATATGAAATTCTGATTAGCTATAGTATTACACACATGCTAAAGCTAAATTTCCCAGATCACCTAGTTTCATGGTTGGATTTGGACTTAATACTTGATTTAAGAGCAAAACCCCAGATGTTAGAAAACCAGTTAAGCACTGTAGGCTTTAATAATCCATTGTCCCAGAGCTCACCCCTGGATTCATGCTCTTCATCACCACAGACTGTGGGGAGAAAGCCCTTAATAAAATCAAATAAAGCCTGTGTTTAACTGGGGTACAGAAGTCAGTGGGAGAGGCAGCAGGGAGCAAGGAGGGATCTGTGGATTGCTGAAAGGGCACTGGCAGGGAGAGCCAGGGCTCTGTGGGGTGTCAGAGCAGGGGTCACTCCTGCTTCACCCCACAGCTGGGGCTGCAATAGGCTCATCCCCTGCTAAGCTGAACCCACACCTCCCACCTGCCCCCCACGCTGCAGAAAGGAGCAAAAAGAGCAGAAGGACAGGATGTCATCCAGAGAGACCTGGACGAGCTGGAGAAGTGTGGCCACAGGAACTTAATGAGGTCCAACAAGCTCCAGGAGCTGCTCCTGTGCCAGGGCAATCCAGGCAGGAGAACAGACCAGGAGAGGCAAATGTTGAGAATAGCCCTGGGAGAGAAGGACTTGGGGATTCTGGTGGAGGAGAGGCTGGACAGGACCGTGGCAGACCAGAAACCCCAACCCTCACCCCACAGCAGGGCAGCCAGGGCACCCTGCCTCTCTCCTCCCCTCTCAGCACACCCAGGGCTGCCTGCAGCTCTGGGCCACAACAGGAGAAGGACATGGAGATGTTGGAGACACGAGGAGGCCATGAAGATGCTCCAGGGGCTGGAACCCCTCTGCTCTGGAGCCAGGCTGGGAACTGGGGCTTTTCAGTCTGGAGAAGGCTCCAGGGAGAGCTCAGAGCCCCCTCCAGTGCCTAAAGGGGCTCCAAGAGCTGGAGAGACAGGAAAAGGGGCAATGGCTTCCCACTGAAAGAGGGCAGGGTTAGGTGGGATGGTGGAAAGAAACCCTTCCCTGTGAGGGTGGGCAGGCCCTGGCACAGGGTGCCCAGAGCAGCTGTGGCTGCCCCTGGATCCCTGGCAGTGCCCAAGGCCAGGCTGGGCAGGGCTTGGAGCAGCCTGGGACAGTGCCCATGGCAGGGAACTGGAAGGAGATGAGCCTTAAGGTCCCTCCCAACCCAACCCCTTTGATGACTCTGTGATTCAAGAGCAGGTTCTGCATGTCTGACCCAAACCTTTCTGCTTGCCTGAGATTCCCACTGGCTGTAGGGAAACAGGAGCACAGCAGAAACACAAGAGAGAGCCTGGGCCTTGAGAGCCCTGTACCCACTGCTACTGTTCAGGGGAAATTCAAGCCCAGCTCCTTTTCCAGTCAGCTTCTGTCTATCATTATGACACAGGGAAGGCAGTGGGCTGAGGGGATGTACTCCAAGCAGACAGAGAGATCCCATTTAATACGTCTCCTAGCTGGGTTTCCATTCCTTGAGGGCTGTGCTCCTCAAGGTACACTGATTCTTTCCCAGTTATTTAAGAGGATTTTTCTCCATGCTTTACGGAAAGGGATTTAAATAAATCATCGCACAGAAAACTTGTTCCTCCAACTGGTTTATTTTGGTATCAGGTATATAAGCAAGTGGCTTTGCTGTACTTAACTAAATTATGTAAAACCCACTCAAAGTTTCCTAAAGCTCTCTTCAAAACTACGAGTCCCCTGTGTTGCTGCAGAGCAGCTCACCCAGGGGCTTTGAGGTGGTTTTGTGCAGAGTGCCAAAGCCCCAGCACCCTGCTCACCCCCAGGCACGTTTCTGCCTCTGTTCTATTCAACCCTAGGGGGGAAAAAAAGAAAAAAAAAGAGAAAAGAAAAAAAGAGACCTGTTTAAATCACAAAGCTTTCCGAATAGCTACAGCATTTTGCAGACGTATCAAAATTACAATCAAAGCTGTACACAATCAAAATCAGATTAGACAATATCCAATCAACATAATCAGAGCCGGCGCCTGGCAGCTTTCACACCCTGTCGCTCCCGGGCTCCCCAAAGCAGGCTGCCCTCCCTCTGTGCCTGAAAGAGATGGGCAGGGAGATTAGGGAGGGACACGAGGCACACAGCCACTCAGGAGGCTGGGAAAGGGGTGATTTATTGTCACACAGTGTGCGTGCTGACGTGTCCACGGTGACACCTCTGTCCCCACAAGGAGTGATGGCCCAGGGTGTGCACAGCGCTGTCCCCTCCACCTCTCTGCAGCAGCACCTCCTCTCCACCACCATGTGGGCTCTGTGGCAGATTATATTTCCTATTCTTATGTTAATTTGAATTAAATTAAACAGCCAATTATACGTTCTAGGGATACATCACAAATTAGATTAGCGGGCTGGTCTGAAGCCATTCATCCCACCAGGACTCCGAGCAGGGAGCAGCTCGTGCTGCTGAATGGCTGCCCATTTACTGTGCACAAAAAAAGCTCGAGGATTTTCCACTGTCAAACAGATGACAGTTGTTGTGATTACACATTATTCCTCTTCAGATTAAAACACTGAAATCAGCTGAAACAAGCCTCTTCTTGCAAGCCCTCTCGTGGCTGGTGCTGCCGGGCAGATGCCGGGTGCTGCTCGGAGCAGGGAAGCCCCACAGTGGGGTGGAGACACAGGATGGAGGCAGGTCCTGTTAGGGAGGGGACAGTGCCCTCCTCTGAGTGCCCCCCTTGCCCTCAGCCCGCCAGGTATCCCTGTGCACCAGCTATAGGGCTGGTATAGGATCAGACTGCCCTCAAGGCCCTGGGGTTATCACAGAATCATAAAAGAGTCTGGGAAGAGACCTGAAGGATCATCTCACTCCAAACCTCCTGCCATGGCAGGGACACCTTCCACTGTCCCAGGCTGCTCCAAGCCCTGTCCAGCCTGGCCTTGGACACTGCCAGGGATCCACAGCTGCTCTGTGCAATGGCCTCAGCAGCTCATAAAGCTGGGTCTGCCCCATGCTTGCACAGGATGGCATCACAGCAGGTACAATCAACCTCCAACAGCAGCAAAATCGTATTTTAAAACAAAATTTTCATCTTGAAATCCAAGTCTGAGCCAGGGTCCCTGCACCATCTCCATCCCATGGTAGATTCAGGGTCAGAAGACAGAGGGGAGGTGATGAGGGGGATTGTAATGGGGAGAAAGGCTCTGGTGCCTGGCAAGGTGACACTCGAGCCATGTCCAGGACCAAGAGGAGTCAGCACAGGTAACTGGCTGCTCTCTCCCAGCTGACAGCACAGGGCTGGGGACACATTATTCAGAATCGTTTGAGGGGAAAGGCAGAATTCCTGAACCCTTTGCGAGAGCAGGGGCTGGCCTGCACAGCCAGGCCCCGCTGCTGAGCTGCCAAAAGCCCCTGCAGACCCTGGAGACACCCCAGTGTGGTCACCTGCCAGTGCTGCCCCACAGGGACACGGTGCCAAGGTCCCCCAGGCTTGCTGTGTCCCCTGCTGCTGCCCAGGAGAGGAGGCAGAGGGGGGCAGGGGCACCCCAGGTGCCCAGGACCTGCAGGAGAAGGCTCTCAGGTGGGAGGCAGCTTTGGGGATGCCTGTGGTTGGCAGGGGGCTCCTCTGCTGCAAACACAGAGCACATCTCTGGGTTGTGGCCTGGCGGGCACAGTGACCCTGCTCACCCTCTGCCGTGGACTCAAAGCCACCCCTGATGTTGCTGCTGCCTCACTTTTGCTCCTGTGCTGCACCTCCTCCTGGATTGTAGACAAAGCCAGCCCCAGCCAGCTCCCAGCAGCCATCCCTGAGCCTGGGGGAGCATTCCCAGCACTGCAGCAGAGAGCAGGGTGGGCCAAGGGACGTGCAGATGTCAGCAGCTCTTAGGGACCAGCTGCCACTCAGCCAGAGCTGTGGCCAAGCCATGTTCTCAAAGACACCACAGAGTCCCACGCAGGTGACTCTGCAAGTGCTGAGCATGCCCATAAATGATGCCTTTAGCTTCCTCCTGCCTTTCCCCTCCTGGAAGAGGAGGAAAGTGCTCTCCTCCTTTACAAACCCTCCACCAGCCAGGCAGCACCATCCCTGCACTGCACATGGTATTAATCACAGAGGGCATGGCTTGATCAAGGGCCTGGGAAACCATTCTCCTCCTTGGCAGCATGGCAAGTGTCTAGTGACCCCAATTCTGCACTGAGTCATGTTCTGTGTGATTATCTGTGAGGACCCAGGAGCTGCAGCCGAGCATTGATTCAGAGAAATGTTCTTCACAGCGAGAAGGATAAAGATTTGCAGTATTATTGCAGGTAAATATTTGCCCTGTCAAAAAGCATTCAACAGTAAATGTGAGCCTGAGAGAGAACATTTGTTCTTGGGAAGGTACAAGGAAATAGGAAGGCTGGTGCAATCTATCCAGATGACACAAACCACCATGGACCCTGTGCCATCCCTCATCTAACTGGGTTTTTCCTGAAGCTAATGCAAAAGCTCAGTGACCCTCCTGACACTTCAGAGATGAGATGGATCTAAAGAGACCCAAAGGAGCCTGGCAAGTCTGCAAAGTGAGGAAAACATTGATATTTGCGAGGCTGAGAGGTGCTGCAGCTTGGGCCCCTGGTGTGCCCAAGGAGCACATGGAGGTTATGGGGTGCCCACATCCATCCCACAAGCAGTGATGGCAATCCCCCCAACCCAATCCCAGCAGGACCCCAATCCCAGGGATGAGGGCAGCATCCCAGGGAGGGCACTCTCCCACCAGCACCACACAGGGAAGCAGCTGCAGAAAGCAGCCAGGTGGTTTGGGGGTGTTTCTCTGTTTTTCCAAAGCTGGGTGATGTGTCAGGTGGAGTCAGGAGACAGAGAAGCACAGGGATGGATGTGCCAGACAAACACATTCCCTATTCCCATTCCAAAGATTTGCCATGTGCCACTGGTCACAGCAACTGCAGCAAACACCAGGCTGAGAGAACACCCTGAGCCACAGAAAGAGACCAAACACAAGGAAAAAGGTAAAATTGAAGCTTCCTGAAGACCAGCTGCCCATATTTCCTCAAAAGCCTTTGCTCTCCCCTCCCACTACACCCATTACTGACACAGGCACGATCCTGTTTGCAAGAGGGGGGGTTTGATGCATTTCCCCAGCACAGGAACCAGAGGGGTGTTGTGGCAATGCTGTCTTGAGGGAGATGCAGTGATCACTATGGAGTTGAAGCAGGAAAAGAGGACATTTAATTTTTTTTACAGCTTATATAGATTTTTAAAAAGGAGAGTAGATTGGAAGACTGAGGTTCAACCTCTTTAACTCTACTGGTTTTAGAAAGTGCCTATCAATTGTTTTTTCACAGAAAGGTATGTAAAAAACATGATAAAGAGTTCTGTAAACATTACTTTGTTTACATGAAATTTTTGACTCCAAGGCTGAAGGCTGGGAAACAAGGTGACAGGGTGTTCTGCTCATCTCATGGCATTGCTCAGCCACAGGGACAGAAACATCAGCTGAGGTGGCAGGAGGAAGTGGCAGGAGGAAGTGGAAGTCACTTGGGACATTGCAAACTCCAGAGAAATGCTCTGGGGCCAGCAAGGGGAATGGATGGGTGCTTGCTGTGGGGTTTGTCCCTTCCATCACCCCCTCTCCAGTCAGGGATGGCAGAGGGCTCCTGTTCACACCTGAGATTGCCAAAGCCCCGTGCCAAGAAGTGAAGCAGTGCTGATTTTCTGTGTCAGCAGCTCTGGGTCTCAGGAATGGAAATTGATTTGCCTCATCCTCACACATGGAGATCTGTGTGAATACCAGGGTCAATGAATTATGTGGGGAGAGGTGGATAAATACTGGAAAGAAGTATTTATTAACAGTCAGTCACATACAATCTACAAATTGTCTTTGAAGTGTTCCCAGCCCCTGATACATTAATTTTCACATGCTCAGGTTTTTTAGTGTTGAAAAGGGAAAAATGAGTTCTTGCATGAACAGAAATGTGCTCTGGAAGTGTCTGCACAATATTCAGCAAGAGGCTGGGGCACAGCAGAGCAGGAGGGAACCTGTGGGAAAGTGGGCTCCTCCTTCCTCTGTGTGTGCTCCTCTTCCATCCCCTGAGTAGAGGGTTTTAAATCACAGAATTACTGAATGATTTGGGTTGGAAAGGATCTTAAAGACCATCTTTTTCCAAACCCCCAGCCATGGGCAGGGACACCTTCCACTGTCCCAGGCTGCTCCCAGCCCTGCCCAGCCTGGCCTTGGGCACTGCCAGGGATCCAGGGGCAGCCACAGCTGCTCTGGGCACCCTGTGCCAGGGCCTGCCCAGCCTCACAGGGAACAATTCCTGCCCAATCTCCCATCCAGCCCTGCCCTCTGGCTGTGGGAGCCATTCCCTGTGTCCTGTCCCTCCATCCCCTGTCCCCAGTCCCTCTCCAGCTCTCCTGGAGCCCCTTCAGGCCCTGAAAGGGGCTCTGAGGACCCCCCAGAGCCTTCTCTCCTCCAGGCTGCACATGCCCAGCTCTCCCAGCCTGTCCCCAGAGCAAAAGTTATTCTCTTCAAAAACCCCAAGCAAGTGCTGGTTGTCCCAAAGGCCAATCCCACTCCTTCCCACTCCCTGTTCCTCTCCACTTCTCCCACTCTGGGCATTGCTCTGGTGCAGATCCTCTGCATCACAAATCCATTGTGCTCAGTGCCAGCTCCTCTGGAGGGCTTCACCTTGGAATCAGTGGGATGTTCACACCTTTAAACTGTACATGAGTTGACCTCTCCCATCTCCTGTAGATCCCATGCACTCCTGGAGCCACAGCTCTTCCCCAAGCCAAATCTGACAGCTCACAAAGGTCTCTTTTCTACACATTCTACAAAAAATGCCGTTTGTCCACAGAGGGTGCTGAACATCCTTGCTTGTCCTAATAACCTTGGATGTCCTTGGGAAGTTGCCACAGGGGCAAAAGGAAGGCTGTGATGTGGTGCTCTGCAGGATGGGGCTGTGCAGGGAGCAATATCCACAGGGAACAGAAAATCTCAGTTCACACCAAAATAAATGAAAATTTGGAGGCTTGCATCCAATTCTGCATTTTGGGGGTGAGTTATTTTACATGCTACTAAGGCCAGAAACAACATTCTCAGGACATTCTGGTCTCAACCTGTCTGTTGTGTGGGTGGGAAATGAAGAATAAGGTACCAATTATTTATATCTATCTGAAGGATGGAAAATCCCTGAGATTCAGCCTGGCCATTCTGCTGCATCCCCTCCCATGGCACCACGAGCTCACAGTCAGGTTTGATATTGTCCAAGCTGCTCTTGACCTGCATCACCACTTCACCAAAAAAAGCAGAAAATAATGGAGTTCTATGAACAATTCATAGCAAAAGAAATCAGTCTTATTGTAAGCTTTTAAAAAGGCTCCCAACTCTTTCTCTCCCTGTATTTTTTTTTTTAATCAGTATCTTATCCAGAACTGGAATCCTGTCAAGAATGGTGGATAGCAGAGAACTATAACTTCTTATTATGTGTATAGTGATTTTATGAATTCAGTGGGGAATGAAATGCAATTTTGTCAGACTTGTCTGTGTTCATAATGACCAAGTCAAATTAATCATCGTGGATAATACTCCTGTGTCAACCATTCAAGAGATTTTTTAATAGAATTTTTCTGATTCATGTCTTGCAGTACATCAGATCTGTAGTAATGCAGGCACTTCTAAAAATCAGTGCAATTATGGCTTCTTGTTGGCCTGTCATTTTCCTGGAATAAAAATGTCTCTGCAGAAGTCATATACTGTACATAAACCAAAATGGAAAACAAAAATATAGTTACAATTAGGCTTGATTTTTTTCTAAGGATTTAATATCTTTTTGAGGCCATTATTTATAGGCAGTACATAAAACTCCAGAGCACGACGTGAAGATGGACGGGTTTATCACAACACAGACCAATTTTATCCTGGTTGTCATTCCTCCTTTGATTGCCCTGTGAGTTAGTGGCTTTTGCAGGCATGGAAATGACTATCCCATAGAACAAACAGGGGATAGGTAATGGGTTTGCAGTCAAATTATTGTGTTTATTAAAAATGTATCCAGGAAAGCCCACTCAGATCCCAAAGGGCTCCTGCTCAGGAAAATCTCTGGTTCAAGCAAAGGTTACGGTTTCCACAAAGGCAGATACGGATGGAAGGGGCAGCAGTGCAGCAGGCAGGGGTGCAGAAAGGATTAGGAGTGCTGTGTTTATCCTCCCGAGGACAGAGAGACAGACAGACCCCTAATTCCCTGGTGACACAGACAAAAATGAGTTTTAGAAGTAGATACCCCCAGGAACAAAGAGGAAGAAAAATGGAATCAGACATCTCAGCCCTTCTTGCTCTCTTGCCAAGGCAGCAGCTGCTCCAAGGACAGGGCAGGGCAGGGCCCTGCCAGCGCCCCACCTGTCCCAGAGGCAGCCCCAGGTGAGCCTGCTGGGACTGCTGTCCCTCCAGAGCCACCTTCTCATGCCACCAGGTGCCACCTCTGTGTGGCAATGCCACGTCCCTGCCACAAAAACCTGTAACTCCCAGATCCACAGGCCCTGGAATCATGGAATGGTTTGGGTGGGAGGGACCTTAAAGCTCACCCAGTTCTGCTCCCTGCCACAGGCAGGTACTCCTCCCACTGTCCCAGGTTGCTCCAAGCTCTGTCCAGATGGGATATTAAGGCTCAATTCCTGCTGACAGCGTTTTCAGAATTCAATATTGGTTTCCACAAACATCAGCAATACCCAGGGCTCTGGAAACCCTTTGTGTACTCCACGTGCAGGGCCAGGGCTGGGGCATGTTTGATGCCCAGTTGTTCCTGAATGACCCAGACCAGCAGCTCCCCTCACCTATTTTTTCCTTACCTACCCACGCTGACAAGGGAACTCTTTCCTTTCACTGAGAGAGAGTTTTTGTGGCTGTTCTTCCTCAGTCTCTCAGAGCAAACGTGGCAGGGCTCCAGGCAGAGCCAGGAGATGTGCAAGCTCTGCTCCACGCTGGCAATGAGCAGCCTCTGTCATCTGCCTCACAATCAGACTCCTTAAAATTGTTTATAATGATTTTTTTGCCTGGTTTTAAAATGCATTAAAGGCACTGTACATCCAGTGAGACAGCAGCCAATGGGATCTAAAATTAGACTGACTAGGCCAGACAAATATAAACCCGTTTCTTTTCTTTTCTAGGATTTTGCCTCCAAGTGAATACAAGGAATATCATATTCTACTCAAGAACATCACGCATTTCAGGGAATTATTTGAGTACAGGTTTTACATAATTGGCTTTTTTGTCTCATGGCATACTGAACTTGCATAATGAGCTCAGTGCACTCACAGCAATCCATTGTTGGGCTGGATGGATTTGTTGGAGGGTGTTGAGCCCAGGGTGTGTTACACAATGGTGTATAATGCACTGTAAGCAGGTCAGGAGATAAGGCAGCCCAAAAACAGGGGCAGGCAAGGAAGATTTAGCAAAAAGCACTCTAAGAAATTAATTCAACCTGGCTTCAGCTGAGCCAGAAGGACCCAGAGCAGGAAGGAAACTACACTCTGTACCATGCTTGTTCCCTTTCAGATTTTGTCTTAGAGTATTTCCCTCGTGCTCAAAACTGAGAGAGTGGAGTTAGGGGATTAAACAAATCCTTTGCGCCACACTTCACATGGATGATTTTTTTGCACCACATTTTCCAGAGTTTCATCTCAAAAAACACGTCCTGCTCGTGGCACGTGGCATTCACAGCCATCCTCTGCCCTGGGGTGCTGTGGTCTGCAGCAAGGTCCCTCAGCAAAGCCACAATGGCAACACAACCCATCTGAAACCCAGACTTTTCTCCCCCAAATACACCCTGGGGGGGTGTATTTGGGGGAGGGTTTTTTTTCTCTCTTCAGCAAAGTGACATTTTCCAAAGAAGCCCTGCATGGCCCTCAGCACCCAGAGCACACCAGCAGTGGCGTGGGCCAGGCACCTGAGACACCACCAAGAGCACATCCCCAGTGCTGAGGGTCCCATGCTGAAGTTAAAGGGTTAGTGTTCTCCCACTAACCCTTGCTTTGCTCCATCTTCCCACACAGAACCAAAGTCCTTAACCCCAGACTCTGCTTTTAGTGTGGGAACTCCACATCACTCGGGATATTGGTCCTGGTCCCAGACCTATAAAAGCGGCACAAAGAGCAGTAAGAGCTCTTGGTACCCTCCCCTTCTAGCTGTGGCTATCAGCCAGATGAAATCATCACCACCTGAGGCAGACCCAGGACTTTTGCTAAATTTCTTGTTATTTCCTTTTGCCAACACCTTTGAAGTACAAAGCGTCATCACAAACCTACTCAGATTTGGGCCCTGACGCTTCCCAAGCCAGGCTTGGGACCCCCAAAGCAAACTGACAAGAAAACTGTAGACACTAAAAAATCAAGAAGTAACAAAACCCAGCAGAAGCAGTGCCCTGGTCCCCATCACCCAGCTCTGATGTGTGTGGTTAGCACGAGGAAGGCAGGGCTGTGGGGATGGCTTGCATAATGTGGTGCAATCTAGCACCTCCCCCAGGGTGCCCAGCTGCTGCAGAAGCAATTTCACAGCTCATCATCCATTATGAGATTAAAATAATTTTTTTTTTCATCCCGTGAAGTATTAATAAATTGTGCAGGCAGACCAGAGTTAGTGCCATTTACACAAATGGTACTGAATCACCCACCTAGTTATTTCTTAATGGATTGAGTATCTGTGTTCCTCCTTAGCCTGTAATTTAAAAACCTAAATGCACAAACCCGTTTATTTGTCTCATCAGGCCCCGAGCCAGCACTGACTGAGCCTGGGGACAGTGGGACAAAAGCAGAGCTGCTGCCTCCCCTGGACCTGCCCCAGCACTTTACAAGGGAAACAATACCAAAACATCCACATCCATCGATGGGAAAAGGGAAATGCACCACAAAAAAAGCCTGAGCCCACTGAAATCCTTCCCTCCTGGAGGCAAAACTCACTGAGGCATTGCTGATGTAATGCAGGTTCCTTGGTACATGAGTGAAGATGTAAAGCTGTAGTCAGAGCACCACTAATGGCTCTTTGAACATCCCTGCTTTATTATGGTATCAGACGAAGAAGGCATGTTTAATGTTTAAACTTCCAACAACAAATGCCTTCAGCAAATATGTTTTATGTATTTATTCAGTGCTTCTTAAGCGCTTGTCACCTCAGCAGCTGAGGTGCTGCTTACCTTTTTTTAAAAAATATTTATTTTATTAAAATTAAGAATGTACCACAGCTTTGTAAAACGCCACCTTCTTCCCTCCCTTCTCTACTCTTTACCCCCAAGAGCAGCTTGAAATTCCTCACCCATTCACTGCCAAACATTTCAGGCTGCCAGGAAGTTGCTGAAACGGGGAAAGGAAATTAACTGAAATCACCAGGGTGATAAATCAGCTTCCCATGTTCTCCCAAAGCCCCTCAGCCCCCGAGTCTGGCTCTGGCAGGTGGGAGATGTGCCAAAGCCAAAGAGCTCTGCCAAAGCACACCCTGAGGTGGGATGGAGAGAGCATTGACCTGGTTCCAGGGGCAGTGACACGGTGGGGCTGGCCAGGGGACGTCTGACAGATTAACCATGGCTTTGGGGTGGGTTTGGGGTGGGTTTGGGGTGTCTCACTCTGTGCAGATCCCAAATATGCAGAACTCAGCAACATGCCACAGAATCACTGAGGTTGGAGAAGACCTCTAAGGCCATCAAGCCCAACCTCTGACTGACAACACCCCCTGAAGCCAATACTCCCAGTGCTCCCAGTGTTCCCAGTGCTCCCAGTGTTCCCAGTGCTCCCAGTGTTCCCAGTGCTCCCAGTGCTCCCAGTACTCCCAGTGCTCCCAGTGCTCCCAGTGCTCCCAGTGCTCCCAGTGCTCCTAGTACTCCCAGTGCTCCCAGTGCTCCCAGTGCTCCCAGTGCTCCCAGTACTCCCAGTACTCCCAGTGCTCCCAGTGCTCCCAGTCCATGCAATTTCAAAGTAAGAACAGCTGTGGCTGCCCCTGGATCCCTGGCAGTGCCCAAGGCCAGGCTGGACAGGGCTTGGAGCAGCCTGGCACACTGGAAGGTGTCCCTGCCATGGCAGAGGGTGGAACCATGTGAACTCCAAGGTCTCTTCCCACCAAAAGCATCCCATGATAATCACACAGGATTTCTCTCCACCTCCTTTGCATCTACTGAGAGCCACAATCATGACTCTCCCTTCACAGCTACAGCTCCAAGAATTTTGTTCTTTTCCTCCCTTATCCAAAGCAGAAGCTGTCGTGTCACAGGAGCACAAAGGTGCTGGGGCTGTTAGGGAAAGCAGGAAGCACCAAGAGACTCGTGACAGAACTGAGAACTGGAACGTGGTGCATGGCCAAGTATCCAAATCCCCAGTGTAGGCGTGAAAATCTCAGCCTTAAGCCTCCAATATGGGAATTTTAGGAAACAAACAGATTTTATCTTTAACAATTTTAACAACTTCTTTTTTTTTTTTTTTTCTTCTTTAATAAAACCAGGTTTATATATGGTATCTAAAAAAAGGCAGGAACACACACATGGCTGGGAGAGGCTCATCTATGCCCTAAATCAGACACTCATCAAATTCCTTCTAAAGCATTAAGCAACCTGGACAAAATGAGCAGTGAGAGTAGGAACCATCCTTTCAGGAGGAAGGCAAAAAGGAAAACCACCTCATTAATAATCAAAATAGCAATGTTTCCCTAAAGTAAGGACAACTGTCCATCTAGGAGGACAGCCAGGGCATCAATCTGCTGCTCACAGGCAGGAATCTGTATCGGGGCACTGGCAGACCTAGAGGCCGTGGACAACATTTGTGGCTTTGCAGAGGAAGAGAAGGTGCAAGAGAGCTCACGTCCACACCAGCCCAACCCTCATCACACCACCAGAAGGCCCAACCAAGCACCCAAGGCGTGAGGTGAGAAGAAAACTCAGCCCCAGCTCTCCAGGGGCCAAACCACCTGAAACTCTCCATTCATTGCAGCTGGAGAGGTGTTTCTGCTATTTTCACTGGTTTAGAAACGCAAGGTAGGACCTGAACTGTTCCAAAAGACTGGGAAGAAGTGGAAGAGTCAAAATGAGAGGGAGAGATGCTGATGGGGAGGAGGGGGAGGCTCTGAGCACAACAGGGCTGCACGTAACAAAGCCAAAACATCAAGCCCATGGTAAAAATTCACATTTTCCTGGTGTACTCAAGGGCTGCAGCTGCTATCTGTCAAATCCAAGCCCACATAAGGCCTAGATATTTCCATAAACCTGGGATGACTCAGAGCCAAGTGCTTCCATTGCCAATTCTAGTACCAAACTGGGCACCTCGAGTGCCACTTGGTGTTACCAAAAAGCATCAGCCCATTCTGACCCCAAATACAACCAAATGGGACACATCCTTTTGAGGGAGATTACTGACTAGCTGAGTTTGTCTGCAGGCTAAGCTGCATCAGCTTTCACCCCTTTTCCTCCCATCCCTTTTCTTGATATCAAATAACAGGGATCTTTTTCCAGACTGAAACAGAGTGAGAAAGAAGTCAAAAATCAAGGATTGCATGGGCAAAAGGAGTGGAAAGCAGGTGTTTCTAACAGGGATATTGCAGCACTCCTCAATGCAGAAGTCTGGAAATCAGGACAGGCAGAATTCCACTCGCCGTGTTTCAAAAATTAAACACCATCACATGAGCTGCTCAGAGCACTCCAGAGTTTCCTGCACTTCACAGAGCATCTTTCCTTTTTTATTTTTTTAATTGTTTTGTTGGATCCCCAGCATCTCTGTCTGAGCATGGTAAGATCCTTCCTAAAGTTGCATTCAGGTGCCCAGTAACTTGCTCTCAGTGCCAGTGTGGGTTCCCAGGCTTGCAGCACCCTGACTTGTACCCCAAAAACGTGACCTGCTGCTCTCTGCTGCCCCATCTGCTTGCAGAAGTGATGGGCATCGTCCTGCAGCTGAATCCAGCCTGGAAACAAACACCTTTTGGATATTTGCTTCCAAAATGCACTAGCAATTCATGAAGCCTGGGAAAGAAAGCTTCTCAGGAGAAAAGCAGCTCCCATGGGGAGCCTGAGCCCTCAGTGCTACGTAGGTGTGTGGTTTTGTTTAGAAGTCATCTGGAATTCTTAAAATAAATTTGCTAAATTGTCTTCCAGAGACTGATGGCTTTTCTTTTTTTTTTTTTTTTTTTTTTTTTTTTTTTTTTTTTTTTCCCTCCTTAATAGACTTTCAGGAGTATCTTTATTGTTATGTCTAATTTTAGCGAAAACTAACATTTCCTGAGATTCAATTCCTCTCATAATTGTTGGAAGGAAACTAAACTGTCTGCTGTAAACATTCACTGTATTGTGTGAAAAGTATCTTTATTACAGCCCACTGAGAATACTGATAAAATTCCCAATCCTAGCCTTTCCTCACTTTTTTTTAGAGCTCACTCTTTTCTCTTACATACCCATTAGTGTCAGTTCAAACATTCTGCGGGCGAGATATGAGAACTTAAAATATATTATTTAACAATCAAGGGTGGAATAAAGACTTGTGAGTGGTAAGATCCTTTCTGCCTTCCTTTTTGGTGCTTTCTATTATAGAAAATGAGGATGGCTATTCCATTTGTCTGTGTTCGTGCTCAGAGTTGATGTAAAAAATCTCATTAGTTTAGTCTGACATATATTCAATACAGTCTATGTACATATTTTTTTTCATTCTATTCTACAGCTACAAAATGATACTAAATTTCATCAGATTGGAATGAAAACTGTGGTCTTGGAACATTTCCCTTTAAGGGTCTTATATTTATTCAGAATTCATGAATCATTTTCCAGTAATACAACTATAATTATTCTTAAAGTGTTATGTTTGAAGGTTTAATATGAAATACTTGCAAAAAGCTCTTTTTCACTTTGATAGTTTGTAATCTTCATGGTAATCAGATCAGTTAGCTCCTTCCCACAGCAGCCAGGAAAATACAATTTAATATGAATCTCATACTTTTCACTCATGTTTTAATTAAAGTAATAAAAGCCAAGTCCTATTTTGCCCTTTACGGTGTACACAGATGTAGAGACCTGAGCTAGACAGCGTCAGACCCTCCCTTTTGATGGCAGCTGATGGATTTGCTGCTTTGAGATAAGTTTAATTCAGGCTGGCTGAGAGGCTGCTGATGGTGGAAGTGGTGTCAGTGATGGTGAGACCCAGCAGAGCCCTTGGCAGAGCTGCCAAACAGGGGATGGAACAAGGACCAAACGTGGAGCTCCTGGAGCTGCTGTGACAATCCTGTGTCCCAGCTCACCTCCCTGGCAGAGCCTCCCAGCTGCCCCTGATTTTTGGTTCCCAGCACGGCTCTGACCAGTTGTCTCCTGAGAGGGAGAGACCTGAGCCTTCCCCAGAGGAGCAGAAGCACAAGGGAGAGGTGGCATTTCCCCCACAGCCAGCTCAGCTCCCTACCAGAGAGGGCAGGTCAGAGGGAGCACCTGGCTCTGAGCAGGAGGAGCTGGATGGCTGCACTCGGGATGCACAGCCCTCATCATCCTCCAGTGCCTGCAGAGCCCTGACATTATGGAATCACTCAGGCTGGAAAAGCCTTCCAATATCGAGTCCAACCTGTGACCTATTGCCAGCTTGTCACCCAGCCCAGAGCACTGAGTGCCATGGCCAGGTGTTCCTTGGACACCTCCAGGGGTGGGGACTCCAAACCCCCCTGGGCAGCCCACTCCAATATCTGGCCACCCTTTCAGTGAAGAAATTCCTCCTGATATCCAATCTAAATCTCCCATGGCACAGTAGGAGTCCATTTCCTCTTTTTCTATTTGTCTGGGAGCAGAGCCCGACCCCCCCACCCCCCGGCTGTCCCCTCCTGGCAGGGAGTTGTGCTGAGCCACAGGGGCCCCCTGAGCTCCTTTTCTCCAGGCTGAGCCCCTTCCCAGCTCCCTCAGCCCCTCCTGGTGCCCCAGCCCCTTCTCAGCTCTGTTTCCATCTCTGGACACTCCAGCCTCTCAATGTGAGGGCCCAGCACTGGGCACAGCCCTCGAGGAGCCCCAGCAGTGCCAGCACAGGGGACAGTCACTCCTCTAATCCTGCTGGCCACTCTGTTTTGGACACAGATGCTCTGCTGATGCTCCTGCCCTCGTGGGGCTGGAAGGGAGCCCAGCCCTGCACGTGCCCAGGGCAGCCTCAGAGCTGACACAGAGAGAAGGGCTCATTCTGTCATCAGCCAAGGCGACAGAGGGGCTTTCCTTTCTGCCCAGGCCCTCATCCAAATGCTGAAGTGGAAAACAACATTTTCCTGCTGGAAGTAAGTGGCTCCTCAGTTAATCACTGTGTTGTGACAGCAGACCCAAACACAGGCTCGGGATGGGTCTCTGATGAGGAGGGAAGCAGTAATCAATCAGTTGGGAAAGGAAATCCCAAGAGCAATGGGCTGGGTATTTTCTTCCACTTCTGCAGCCCACGGAGCTGCATTTCCACAAATAAACAGAGTTTTCCAGAGCAACTCCCCAGAGGTCCATCAGAGAAGCAAACCACCCTCTGCAGGAGCCAAACCCAACAGGACACAGGAGGAAATCCTTGCTCAGCACAGCTCCCTGAGAGCCATGGGGCTGCTCTGTCAGAGCTCAGCATCCATCCCTGGCCTGCAGATGTGGCTCCTGTCAGGCTGTGTCACAGCAGGAGCTCGGGACACACATGCCCAGGAATTGGCTCAAAGGAGCTGGAGGATCCCAGGGCACAAACAGCTCGTGGATAAAAGCTCTGGGACTGCCTTTGGCTGAGGCCCTGCCAGCACTCCAGCCAGGCAGGAGCAGCAGGAGCTGACCAGAGGGGCCCTGGTGAGGGTTTAGAGCACACACAAGCACCACACCAACCTGAGGGCTGTGCTCTAAAGGGGTCTGCTCTCTCCAGAGCTGCTCCAGGCTGTCCCCCATGCAGGTCTCCACCTTGCCCTGGGCCATGCTGACATCAGAGGAGGTGGCTCTCTTTGCACTGTGTGCAGCCCCTTTACAGCAGTGAAAGCATGTGGGAAGTCCTTGATAAAGTGACCCTTCCTTGGTTAAAGCACACCACCTTCCTCCTTCATTTGCTGCACTGCTGGACAGCCAGGCCACGTGTCCTCATGGCACGGGAGCCACCCTGCACACCAGCAGGTCCTGTCCAGTCTGGCTGCACCTCAGCTGTACCCCACAGTGCTCTGAAGCAATCCCAGTCACTCCATCTCCTTCACCCTGCAGCACACAGGGAGCATTCCTGGGATGTGGGATACACCTTTCCCTCAGCCCCACTGGTGGACACCTTTTTGGCACCAAGAGCCACCCATGCCCAATCCTCTACCAGAACTCATCTTGGTATTGTTATTTTCTATATGGGAACCTTCAGATCAAGATGCAGCAGCAGCAAAGGCTGCTCCTCAGGGGGATGGACGTGGTCCTGCTGCTCCTTCTCTGTCACCCCCAGGGTCCCACCACCTCCCCAGCTGCAGCTCTGCTGCCTCCAGCCCTGGGCCAATTTCCTGCACACATTGGGCTTCTATTATTAATTTTTAAATGTTTCACTGTTTGCAGACCTTTTAGTGAAAAGGCAAAAGAAATCCCAGCTCTGGCTGAAGATCCTCAGGCACATTTTGATTCCAGTCTCACGGAACAAGGGCTACAGCCAGATGAGCTGCTTAATACATACACTCTTTTTTGGGTCAAAAACATTCTCTGAGCTGATTCATATCCCAGAAAACTGGGAAAGAGACAGGAAAGACAAGGAAAGGTAACTGCTGGGGTTGGCCAGAGCTGGCTATGGTCTCCAGGGGGCCTTGAAGAGTGGTGGATGCTGTGCCAAGCCCTCATGCTGTCAAGCGTGGTGTGTGTCCTCCAATGCACCTGAGCACCTCCTTCTCACTCCTGCCGTTGCCCCTAAACCTAAACCTACCAGCAATCTCCTTGATGAAATATCTACACATGGAATTCAGCCACCACAACAGTCTCAGCATTTCCCATCCCTACCAGGTGCTCTGTGCCACCTGGCAGGTGTCTTCAGCCCTGCCAGATGCTATTTATTTTGCCCCTTTTTCCCCAGAGTGAGTGCAGTAGAGCAGAGACCACCCATTTGGGTCTAGGAATGGCTCAATTGCATTAGTTTTTCACTCTGGGATGCTTGGTGGCTGTTTTTCAAACACCCTATTGCTAAAAGCTTAGGAGTCCCTTGAGAGCAAGGGTTGAAGATGATGTTCACTCTGCTTGTAATATATGAAGGGATTTTTTATTGTTATTTTATTTAAACACTATAGCTGGCCTTGCACCAGCAGTAAAACCTTCCCTTGTTATGACTAAGCTACAGGAATCACTTCCTGACTGCACCTTTCAAAAATTTCCCTGTCACACGGGAGTTCATGCAAAATTCACAAGCCTGGATCATCAGCTGTAGTTGTGCTCAACTCCCAAACCCCTCCTGGAAGGGTTTCCATTAGCTGCTGATTATAATAAATGACATGTAACACTCTATTGTTCATTCTGAAATAGTACATGAGATTCCTCCTGAATTGTCTGCTGAGAAAGGCATTTAGTATCTATCAATGTCTCCCCCCTATTTTTTCTTCTCCAGCACAACACATGAAATTATACAGAATTACTCAAAGAACAGCAGGGAAAGAGCAAAATCTGTATCTTAGCATGGGGGCCTGCAGTGCACACTCCCAAACTGTGTGTAATCCTCTTTCAACTCTGAATCTATACAAACCTCTCTCTTCCCTTCACTAGGGGTCTTTTATCCACACATATCTGTATGTTCTTGCAGGATTTGCAATGTATCCTTGTGAAGGGATTGGGGAGTCATCAGTTATTTACTTCCAGGTGTGCTCTGCCCCTGATGGGGCCAATTCCAGACTTCAAAAATACAGATGACTTGCAGATTGGAAGAGAACAAGATTCTGCACAGGCACAAGAGAGTGAAGTCCAAAGAGCACAACACTGCTGGAGATTCAGGAGCACCAGAGCGCTCCACGCCCCCCCTTGAAAAAGGAAGACAAATTCCCCCTTTTTTAAACCCTCACTTACATGTGACTGACCAACCTCTGATATGATCTGTTCCTGTGATCAACAGATCAAGCCAAAAATCAACAGAATATGGAGCCCCCAAACCCCAGCTCCTGAGTTATTGAGGGTGGTGAAACACTGGCACAGCTTGCCCAGAGAAGCTGTGGGTGTCCCACCCCTGGGAACATCCAAGGTCAGCTTGGACAGGTCCCTGAGCAACCTGATCTAGTTGGAGATGTCCCTGCTCCTTGCAGAGGCTTTGAATTAGAAGACTTTTAGGGGTGCCTTCCATCCCAGTCCATTCTGTGGAAGTTAAAACAAGTTTCTGCGTGTGCAAGGGATCAATTAGAAACACCAAAGTTAATTAGAGGACTTGAGTGGAAATTGCACAAAGAGTAATCTCATCATAGGCTCTAATTTTCTGTGCAGACCTTTCTAAAAGACTCAAGGATCACCCTGAGGAATTGCTCAGCCATGAGTGTGATCTCCAGGGTTCCTCCTGCCTCTCTTCCAGAGCAGTCCTGGGTTCAAGGCAGTGGTGACCATGAGCAACCTGCTGTGCCTTACAGGACAAAGTGCTGGAAACTCCCCCAAATTCACACACCTGGTAGGTCAGAGGCCAACAGCCACAAGAACATCTCCACCTGAGCAATTGCACGTTGTTGCTGCAGTGCCAGTGGGAGAGCAGCCCCACCACCCATGGATTGGAAACCAAGGCCCACCTTGGTGCCATTCCACAGCTCCTCTCTGGAGGGAGGAGCAAGGATGAGGGCAGGGTGTCCCACACCTTCGTTAGCAGCACTAATTACCCTCACTCTGCCCAGGCTCCATGGCCCCTGCAGTCACTGTGCTCTGGCTACCTGGTCCCCAGCAGGAACGGGGATCCCCTGCACTCACGTGGGTCTGCCCCAGCCCCAGGTTTATTTTATCAAGTGTTGACTTTTTGCTGTGATTCAGTCAAGATTGGTGGGAACAACACGTCTGCCAGTATTATGACAAGGTTTGAAGGCATATTTTATAGCAGAGGCTGCCAAGACAGCTCTGTCTCGTCTGGAGCGTTAGCAGAACATGAGGAAGGTATCCGTAGCTTCCCACACATCATTAATTTCTAATTATCCTATCTTTGCTTTCTGCATTATCACTTATTTACCAAACACAGCTTTATTGGACCTCCAAGTTCCTTATAACCAGCAAAGCCATTGTTATGTTAAAACCAATGTTCTAAATGTTATTTATTATTTGATAAACCTTGTGTAACCCTGAATGAGGACATTAAACGGCAAGAACACTACTTCAAAATCCCATTTTAAATAAGTCACCAAGACAGCTGTGCCTTTATAAAACACATTAGAGTGGCACTCAGAGCACATATGGCTCAGGGATATATACAAATTATACAATTTCTGTCATTCTATCAAATAAGAGGGACGTTTTGACCCCAGAAATGAGTCAAATGTAAGTTGTAATTCCAGCCCCAGTGGAGGCCCCGCTGGTAATGGATCCTGACGGCTGATCAAAGAGCCCTGACCATTTGACCCACCAGATCAGTGACTCACTGTATCTATTATGGTTAATACAGACCCCAGCGTGGAGATGTATGGAGGCAGGGAGATAAAGGGCACGAGATACAGCAGATAAATGGTGATTTATACACGTGCAGCACGCGGGGACACCCGCAGGTGCATCCCACGTGTGCGGGAAGGGGCGGCCGTGCCTAACCCCACGCTCACCTTCATGCTGAAGAGAGATGCTGTGGATGTGTGTGCACGTGAGAAATATCACCTCTCCTCCCTGCATCTCCCTCGGGCTGTCAGCAAAGCCCCTGGGCCCAGCAGGGCTCCCCGACTCACACACAGCCAGGGAAAACCCAGCTCCTGTTCTACACACAGCCATAGCCCCCACAGCAACAGTGCCCAAGGATTTGCTTTCTTGGCAGTGCAAATGCAAACAGCCCATCCACCAGCTACCCAGGCTCACCCTAATGCCCAGAGCCCAAATTAAAGCCTCTTGTGCTGCTCCACACATCAGGTGAGACACTTGACATCATCTGCAGCGGGTGTTTCACCAGGCTTGGGTGAAATCAATCAGAGAGTCCTGGAATGGGTGGGTGGGAAAGCACCTTAAAGCTCACCCCATTCCACCCCTGCCCAGGGCAGGGACACCTTCCACCATCCCAGGCTGCTCCAAGCCCTGTCCAGCCTGGCCTTGGGCACTGCCAGGGATCCAGGGACAGCCACAATTTCTCCAGGCATCCTGCTTTTTTAGTTGTAGAATCCTGGAATGGTTTGGGTTGGATCTTAGAGACCATGAGTTCCACACCCCTGCCATGGGCAGGGACACCTTCCACCACCCCAGGCTGCTCAGTGCTGCTGTGCACACCTGGCAGCCCACACCTGACATTTTGGACACACAAATGGGCAGCACGAGCAACACACAGGAACAGCATTAGGAGATGAAATTATGTGCAAAGAACTTGGTCAATTTAACTCTCCTATTTTCAACTGAACTCTCAAATTTTCAACACTTCATAGCAGTGGGCCCTGTCTGTGCCCTCACTTCCAAAAGCAAAGAGCTGCTTTTACAGTCTCACTGGCCTGAACAAAGCACAGTGGTGTTGAACTACCCTTCCATGAGGAGCCACACAAATTAACTTGTTGGGACAGAAACAGGCTGGTTGCTCAGCTGGAATAAGCCATGCACTGAAATCTCCTGGGATTAGGCAGAGCACAGGATCCAAACTGTCCAGTGAAAAATAATCAGCTCTTTCCTCCTTCAGGCTGCCTGTTGCCCTGCTGTAGCAGCCAGAGATATTTATGGAGGGAGGGGAATTGCAGCAAACACCCTCCCTAAGGCTTTCCATCATGTCCCTGCACTGACCAGGTGCACAGTCTCACCCTGCTCCCAAAAGCCAAGGGACAGTGGTCCCCAAAGCCATGCCAGGTCCTGGCAGTCCTCACAACCTCATCAGAGCACCCCCAGCTCCCTGACAAGGCAGCTCCTGCATTTCTTCACCCAGCACATGGGATGATGGTACCTTGTCCCAGGGGATTCCCAGGCATCGTTAATCCACGATTTTAAAGCACTCATGGACTCTTCCTGCAAGTGCATAAGTCTCAATGCCAAATAAAACCAACCTCATTCCTGTCCTAGAATTTTGCAGCCTTTTCCTTTCCTGGTGTTACTCTCCTTATCACAAAGGTCTTAATAAGTACCTTTTCCCACTGATTTTGCAGGTGTTTTAATTTCTTTTACCAGCACCATTGCATTTTTACTAATCTTTCAGAGCACTTCATATTCCTTGGGATTTTTCACATTATTTAAGTCCTTGTCTTTGTTTGGGGAGAGGGGTGGGAAAGAAAAAAAGGAAAATTGACAGGGGTGAGGAAAGATGCTCTGCTGACTCCACAAGACACAAGAGATACCTCACTCATCTTGGGGGTCAGATGTCCACGATGGTTTGATCAGATGTCAGCTTGCATTTATACCCTGGCCTCTGCTGGAGGTTGAATTACATTTCACATTTGACTCACTTCTGGGGTCAAATGTCTCTCCTATTTGATGGAACAAGAGGAATTATTTTCCCCAAGCAGGTTGTGCTGGCGTGAGCTGTCAATGCTCTCATTATGTTTTAGGCTCCTTTATTTCTGCATTTTGTCCTCAGCTGAGTCCAACCCCTCTGGGATGACAAGAGCTGCAGCCATGGCACAAAAGACATCCCAATAAGGAAGATGAGGGGAAGGAAGAGGGCACCTGGCTTCCATATGTTTTGGAAGGTGTTTTGTGGGGTTTTTTATGGGTTTTGTTGTGGGGTTTTGTTTCTTCTTCCCCCTAGTTGGCAGCTAGGCAGCGAATAATGAAGGAGAGACTGGAGGACCCTGATCCTGGCTTTACCACACTCTAGCCATGAGAAACTGCAGAAATGCAGAAAAAAGTTTGGGTTTGAAGGAACCTTAAACCTCATCTCAACCCACTCCCTGCCGTGGGCAGGGACACCTTCCACTGTCCCAGGCTGCTCCCAGCCCTGTCCAGCCTGGCCTGGGGCACTGCCAGGGATCCAGGGGCAGCCACAGCTGCTCTGGGCACCCTGTGCCAGGGCCTGCCCACCCTCACAGGGAACAATTCCTGCCCAATCTCCCAT